>VDFB02273509.1:0-14687 GCA_007258455.2 Sequoia sempervirens
AGCGGTTCAATTGTCCAAATGTTAGATGTAGTACCCCTCCATTTTGCTTGTGTTATCTGTTAGCATGTTTTCACTATGATAGACTTTGGTACTTTGTTTTTGGATATTTTGATCGTTGACATTAGAGCGATGGTGGATTTATCTTGTGATGTGATGATACATTGTATGGTGATAATTAATTTCTGACATGCTTTATATGAGCGTAGATGTTTCCTTTAGATGTTATTGTTATATATATGTTTATGGTAGATTAATTGTTATTTTATTTGTCAATTTGATGTGATGTGTATTGGTGTGGAGAACGGAGTTGCATCACTCACTTGCGAGTGCCCTGTGATTTCTGTGATTTTCTCCGCACGGTGTGTTTGTACAATGGAGTATATATATATGTATGTTATTTGTTTGATTGCAGGATTGCAGGTAAATGACACCGACTCCACCTAGTTACTCAGGTATGAGTGTGTCAAGACTCAACGGAAATGTTGATTGGGAGGTAGTAACAAGGTTCATCCTAGTCTAGTCTTAAACCCAGTCACAATATGTCGTCAGTTTTAGTCTGGTGTCTTTAGTGGATTTGTTTGCGTTTGATTGGTTTATTTGTTATGAAAGACAAATTTTGTTAAATTAATGATAGATTAATATTCTTTTAATTTAATGTTTGTTTAAATTAATTTTAAATGTTGAAAATGAAGCTTTACATTTTATTTAATTAATTAATTAGTTTATTTGGTTAAGTAATTTAATCATTGAGATTAAAATTATTTAATTAAATTAAGGTTACTTTAATTGTGTGAATAGATTTAATTTAAATTAATTGTTTTGTGGGAAATGGTATTTTAATTGTTAAATAAATAAAATTAAATAAGGAAAAGGGAAATTGTATTTTAAAAATTTGAATTCTTTAATTCTTAAAATGCAATCAATTTTTGATAAGGAAGAAAGAAAGAATCATCCGAGAGGTGGTTAGAAGATATTTTCTTCTTGACATGTGTGGTAGTTAAATTAATTGTTTCTTGTTGAGGATTCTCTTGGAAGATTTTTATGGATTTGGGGAAAACAGAAGATTACTTCATGGGAAAGGAAAAAAGAGAGGGTTTTGCTAAAAAAAAAATTGATTTGTGAAATTTTGTGACTTCCTCTTGATTTTTGCAAAATATTTCTAGAAGTAGTCTTGGAATTGTCTCTGTTTGGTATTTGTTTTCTTCTGGATATTGGTTTCCTAGAGGAGCTTTGGAGGATTGCACGCAACAGGAAACAAAGTTTCTCGTCTACGGCCAAGTTTTATTTTCAAAGCTTTAGAAGTACAGGTATTTTCCTGTGTATTTTAATGTTGTCTACTTTGGAAAAGATTGTTTGTGTAAATAAATTTTATATTACCTGTAGAAGAAATTTTATTTTGTTAAAATCCTTGTTCTTCTTGGAAATTGTTTACTATAATCTTTCTGTAAGGATTTGTTGATTTCTATATAAATTTCAAGGAAACAAGGATATATAGGGAAAATCAGGGAAAACAATAGAATAGATTCAAAGTAAAATAGAAGTATGCTCTATAGATTTGTTATTTCTCTATAGATAAGATTGAGGAAAAATATATCACTGTTATTGTCTCTGTAGAAAATAATTGAGTAAATAATTGTGAAGGAAATCATTTGTTTGGAAAATGACATTGAAACCTCAGGGAATAAATTAGAATTTGTTGGGGAAAAATTTTGTGCATACTGTTAAATTTCTCAATTTCCCCATTACAAACCCTGTTGAAAATATATGCATGATTTTAGTAATCTATTATTCATTTAGTTGTGAATTTATATATTCATATATAAATTGAATTGAGAAAATTTTATATTCTTTGTAAGAATATTGTGAAATCGCTGTACAGGCGAATTGGGGTTTTATTTTTAAAAAAAATGGAATTTAATCTGAAGTCGAATCTGTGAAAACGCAGATCTTAAACATGGATTTTTGTATATTTTATTTTAGCATTTTAAAATAAATAGTATTTGATTGGGGGGCTGCAGGGGCTACCCCACAGCCACCCCCATATGGGGCGACGGCTATGGAGGCAACCGATACTGCCCTCATAGGCAGTGCGTGGCTGTCACACAGCCGCCTCCCCATACGAGGAGGGTTGTAGGCTGCGAATACAGTCGTGGGCTGTATGATACACAGCTTTGTGTATATGGTATAAAAAAATTTGTTAATTAAAAAAAATGGAATTTCGATTATTTATTCATTCGAACGGAATTTTGATTTAGGGTTTTTATTATTTTATAACACTTTTATATATATATATATATGTATATATATTTATATATATATATGTATATATATTTATATATATATTTATATTTATTTAAACAATTTTTTAAATTCACATTTATTTTATTAATAAAATAAGAATTTCTTTGGGTTTAAATGTAAGTTAAGAATGATATCAGCTAGATTTATAACAATAAGGTTGGAAAAGAAAATTTGACGTTTATTGATAAGTGAAATTGTGAAAGTTAAAATTAGATTATTTTGATAATAAATTTTAACCACGTTAATATATTTTCATGCAAATTTTATTTGTCTTGACTAGATTTAGTAAATCCCAATGTAGATTCCTTATGTTTCGATTTGCTTTAAATTGTGTTTCTTTTTATTGGGAAAATTGGGAATGTGTTACAAGTACAAGTCTTCCAGATTAGTTTGTCTTTAATGTGGAAATTGTAATTGTTTAGATACAATCCTTGTGTTGACTAAGGTTGTGTACATGGTTTTGCATGGTGTTTAGACACCTAGTTTTATGAACATAGACTTGATGTCTGTTATGAAAAGTGTAGAATTATATGTTGTATTCTTGTACTCCTTGTTTATCTTAGTTAGGGAACTTAGATTCCTTATGTTATTTTTAGGGGAGTGGCTCTGTGTGAGGGTCGGCACACAAAGTGGTGCCTAGGTAACTCATGTAGAGTTAGTAAGTCAATGGAAACTAAAACAAAACATTAGATAGATTAAAATCTTTAATTAGATTAATAAGCCTCGCTTATAGACTCAAGGGCTAATTCAGTCTTGAGTATAAGTTGAGAAGGCCTGGAATGGAAAATCGATATCTTGTTACTTTAAAAGATATTCGATTCTGCAACAGTTTGCATGTGGGGCCAGGTTTCGTAAGAGGTTACCAGGGTAACCCAATTTGGGGGGCGAAACCTAGGAAGAAACACCAGGGTAACCTATGCAACATTGTGATGACACTCCACCTTAAATAACAAATTACCTTGTGAACTTAGTATATTTGATTGTCCTAAATCTGGAAGCAATGTAACTAATAAGTTAAGTATGTACTTGTATAGAGTTTCTATGTTTTTACTTGTGTCTAGGGTTTGTAGGTTATGTCTAGGGAACCTTATTACTGTCTCCTAGCATGGGGGGTGGACCTACGAGTACCACATGGTTGGGTGGAATGTGCACCTTACTCTGTTAGGTCCCCAGTTCTTGATCGTGGCAACGAGTGCTTCATGGATGGAGAGCTCGTATTTGGATATATGTGTACTTCCTTAATTGTATCATTGGAAATCTTGTATTTGTAACATTCCTCAATTGTTATGAGGTGAACATTTGTAATATGTAATTGTAAACTATTATTTGATCTACCTCATCTGAAGAATGAGTATTGTAATGTCATTTCAAATGCAATGTAAGAATCTTATTTGAACTTTATACTTTCATGGATGGAATTAAAATGTTATGCAATGTTTACTTTTAAGTTTATGTTATCTATATACATGCAATGCTAAATACTAAAGTCATCTATGGGATTCTCAAGTAGTGTGTCGTTGCATGACTTAGAGAATGTATGCAACTAATAAAGTTAATATTAATACTTTTAAAAAATATATATATTACACTTTCGTAGACAATGCTACATTCCTTAGGTTACAAGATGGGGCATTACATTAGAGAGATAAGATGACTAAGGATCAAGGAGGGTAATTAGGCTCACAAGATCTAAGATCCCATGGAAAACCAACATAAGAACACAGGAACACACATGTATGATATGTAGCAAGAAAAGATGCACAAGCATACAATGTCAATGCTAGGAAAAAATAAATAAAAGGGGTATGGGCTAACAAGTTGTATTATGCTAGTGTCCATACAAATAGGAAGACATACAGGCTAGTGAGGATCATTTTTCACTAGATGAGCTCCCAAAATAGGTAGAAAAATGAGAAACACACACTAGACCTACAAGGTGTGCCCATAACTATACCAAGAGTTATACTCCTTGATAACCTTGATAAAGTGTTGCAAAATGATCAAAATGTTATGCCAATGCTTACATTAGGTTCAACCTCTATGAATAAAGTGAAGCCAAAAATGTCATATGTCAAATGTCAATGCACCACTAAGTTCAGCCTCTATGAACAAAGTGAAGCAAAAATTCCAAGTGTCAATGTCAATGCACCACTAAGTTTAGCCCTTGTGAACAAAGTGAAGAAAAAATAATGTGAATGTATGCCCCCACTTTAAATAAATTGATAAACACCATGCTATGAGCAATCACTTTAAAGTAAAAAATGTTAAATGCCAAGGAACAAAAGATCACAAGAGCTTATTTGGAAAGCCCTGTGCCCATGATATGTTTACAAATAAAATACATCATGATAAGGGGTTGACCCTAGAATAAAATGTGAGAATCAATCATGGAAAAGGTATACTAAGGGATCCACAGAATTGGGGTCAGTATACATCTTTGCTATAGTTATATAATAGAGCTCGAAAATGACATCATTTCCCAAATATTCATGGAACAAAAAACACAAAGGAGGAATGACAAATAGAGAGAGAAAATAAAGAATATTTTGGGTCAACATGGAAGAGACATAAATGTCTCAACATCTTGCATCATCCCCAAAAGGAAAACACATGGAAAAAGGGAAAGATAACATGTTTATGACATATAGAATAATTGAGATACAAATAGAAGAATGTCACAACAAGCATTTTTCCTTTGTATCCTTGTGCCAACTAAGCAAAAAGGATCATCTAAATAAAACTAACAAACATAAATACATGCCAAGCAACATAGTATGGGAGATCACATCACATGCATGAAAATAAAAAGAACATATGAGCAAACATAAAGGAGTATGTCACGTTCAAGATCGGCTCAGGGATCAATTCAATCCATCAGATCTCCATCCATTCCGGTCCATTCCATAGATTCGAAGGGACCACTTATTCATCAATCTTAGCAATATCATCATCATCCTCCAAATTAATCACAATATGATAATTGCATTTAAATTCTCTTGTTTCAATTCTTGTTTTGATTCTATTTCTTATTGTTGGAAAATGCAGGTAAAATTGTAGCTTAAAACTTATAAACCTAGGAGACCATAGATTTAATTAAGTGTTCTTTGTCACAATTCTTTGTGTATGATTAATCTATTTAGATCAATTTTATCAATTATAAAAAGTAGACAGAAGATTGTAGAAGAATGAGACAAGAAGATAGAAGTGACATAGCATATACACGGAGAAACCCTTTCGGGAAAAAACTCCACCACCAGAATCAATAGTGCTTGTATTATTTAAGCTTTGAACAAGATTACAATAATACTGTATCAATCCTTGCTTGACATGCTTCCTTACCTTTAACAATCCTTCTTCAAAACCTACAAATAAACTCTGATACACTTTTTGTAGCACAAGCTATCCATGCATTCCATGTGACCAAGCATGAATCCACACATCTCAAGCCATGCTTCAAACCCTCGCATATGTACAAGCTCAACCTGCTAACCTGGAATTACAATGATATTAACTCTCTTCAACTCGCTACAATAAATGGACAATATCTACATTGTAAACTCCAAAGAGTTGTTAATTACAAGAGCACAAAGCTCCTCACAAATATCTATTATTCTAGATTGGAGCAGGTAGGTTTCTCTATGAAATGCAAAGAGATTGAAACCAGAAGTCTCTCCATCAATTTGGAAGCACCCCAAATAAAGAGACTTAACTAAGCATTGATCAGGAAAATATCTTGCAATCATCACCTCAAATTTGGTGCCAGGGAATGGGCCCCAACTGAGCAACAGCAAATATCTTCTCATGCAAAGGTGGTGGCGAGGTGCCAACTTGGAAAAACCCAAGGTGAGTCCCAAGTCAATCTTAGTTAGCTGAGAGCATTTCTCTTCACCGATTCATTTTGGAAAACATGATTGAGTCATCCAGCACTTAACTGAAAGGAAATTATCAACCTATTATACGTCATTACAGCGAGAGTCATTGGTCATTTTTGCAACTCAAGTCAGCACCGAGTCAACTAACATGCAATTCAAAATAACTACGTACGGCGAAGATAATTGAACCACTAAAAGCTGACCGGTAGACGCCACTCTCTACTCATGCTTAAATATAATTCCCACAATACATGGGAACAAGACTGCGTACATTTACATAAGAGTTGTGAATTCTCCAAGCAGTTAAAATGAAACAAGACTGGCGGGTCCCCACCTTCCATGTAGGTGCCCATATGCTCTACCTGGCCCTTTAGGGCTCTCTTGGCTTATCCCCATGTTTCACATCATTTTGGAATAGCATGAAATGTCAATTTACATGTTTATTTCATGTGAATTTAATCTCTTTCAAATCCTAATGTTTGGGAACACTTTCCAAGGACATAGGTGATACTTGAAATATGTTTAAGATTTCAATTAAATGGTATCCTATTCCCAACATTCTCCCACTTGACATTATAGATTGCAATTATTCTAAACAAGGAACCATTATTATAAATCAAGTATAGGACTCAAGGCCAATGGCCTTCTTGCACTACGAGAACTTATCTGTAGGAATTGGTTTCGTAAGATAATTTGCAGCATTGATCAAAGTGTCAATTTTCTCAATCAATACCTTCTCACTCTCAACCATTTCTCACACAAAGTGATACTGAACATCAACATGCTTAGTACGAGCATGATACATAGTATTTTTGGCTAAACAAATAGTGCTCTAACTATCACATTCAAGTCTAATTTTCTTGCAATTAAAACCAATACCTTTCCCAAGTCTCTATAACCAAACTATCATAGGTAGAACTTCATGCTATCAACATAACAACCCAAATCTGCAAAAAAGTCCCTGTATATCCACCATCTTTCAAAATAAGACTCCAAGGTAATAATACTCATAGACAAGTGATAAAAAACCTCTAAAGTAACTCACTGTAGTAAAGTGTAACTAGTCCAAGAGAGGTGCCCCTCTCATACAAAACACATATACCTTATGGAACTCCCACTACATAGGAAATGTCAAATCTGAAAAATAAGATCACAACATTAACAAGTCCTCCTATTAGCACTTCACACAGAGGATGTGGCTAACTCCTCTATCATAGTGTCAAAGAAGCATACAATGATATGCAAAATACATCTCTCATAACATAAGAACCTTCAAGAAGAAGACAATATTCCCACAAAGAAAGAACCTGCAAATCAAACCATGTTCTTATACCACACTAACATGTGCCAAACTGTGTAAAGTAAGATCTCCTTCAACACTCCCAAACTGAAAGGATATCAACATCCAACCATTAAAATATAATGAAACATGGAAGAACTTAGATGTAAACCTCTCACAGAAAGTAAGGTCAAGCTTAGCCAGAGCATTGCTTAAAGGGAATGTTCCCAAATCCCTTGGCTTATCTCGTGCCTCTCCTACCCAAATCCCTTTAGAACTAGCTCCGGGTTCAGGAATTGCAGGGAGACAATGGAAATACATGGAAATGCATGCAGCACGCCGGCAGTAAAACAAAACCGGCAGGGCGGCCCAGCGGGGGCAGGAGTACGCCCGATAACCAGCCGATGTGGAAGTGGATGCCGCCAATAAAGTAACCTCAAATCCGTGATCCAGGTGTCGATGCTGATATTCGGCATGGCGATGCCGGCATGAAGCGTAAAATTCCTAACCCCAATCTCTCTATGGTATCCATGAGCACCCTGAAATCAATCCATGCCAACTTCAAATGCAACACCTTAATCATGGCTCCAAACAAATTGTGTACTCAAAACCAAAAAGAACTATATCCTCTCCAAAGGAAGAAAAATAACACCTTTACCAAAGACTCTAAGGGCCCTCCATGAAATAAGATGTTAAAACCTCTTCAAATCACGTGAAGATAACCATATCCTACCAAATCTCCCATTGAACTATGATACCAAGCTATACATGGCAACAAGATAAACATCAAACCATCATTGTCAAAAGCTCCCACTGAAACATGTAACCAAGTTGTCCATGACTTCATGATAACCATCTCCTAAATGAAGATCATCCATGACCTCAACATAATCAAAGAATCCGTTGTAAATGACACAACTCCCAAAAGTTCAAGAAAACCATAATTTCTAAACCAAGAAGATAAAACACACTTCTTTTACAAATCTGTAATAACCCAATAGTAAATGCTCCCACTACAGCCAAAAAACCTTCAAACTTTTAAGAGAAAGGTGTCCCAAACTCTAACCAACCATTAGCTCTAATACCAAATGTTGGAAAATGAAGGTAAAATTGTAGCTTAAAACTTGTAAACCTATGAGATTGTAGATTTAATTAAGTGTTCTTTGTCACAATTCTTTGTGTATGATTAATCTATTTAGATCAATTTTATCAATTGTAAAAAGTAGATAGAAGATTGTAGAAGAATGAAACAAGAAGATAGAAGTGACACAAAATATACATGGAGAAACAAAAAAAAATTACGTGGAGAAACCCTTTCGGGAAAATGATGGTAAAATTGTAGCTTAAAACTTGTAAACCTATGAGACTGTAGATTTAATTAAGTGTTCTTTTTCACAATTCTTTGTGTATGATTAATCCATTTAGATCAATTCTATCAATTGTAAAAAGTAGACAAAAGATTGTAGAAGAATGAGACAAGAAGATAGAAGTGACACAGCATATATGTGGAGAAAAACTTTGGGAAAAAACTCCACCACCAGAATCAATAGTGCTTGTATTATTTAAGCTTTGAACAAGATTACAATAATAGTGTATCAATCCTTGCTTGATATGCTTCCTTTCCTTTAACAATCCTTCTTCACAACCTGCAAATAAACTTTGATACACTTTTTGTATCACAAGCTATCCATTCATTCCATGTGACCAAGCATGAATCCACACATCCCATGCCATGCTTCAAATCCTCACACATGCACAAGCTCAACCTGCTAACCTACAATTACACTGATATTAACTCTCTTCAACTCTCTGCAATAAATAGACAATATGTACATTGTAAACTCCAAAGAATTGATAATTACAAGAGAAAAAATATCCTCACAAATATCTATGCCTAGATTGGGCAAGTAGAGTTCCTCTATGAAATCCAAAGTCAAACCAAAGTATCCATTAATTTAGGCACCCCAAACTGAAGACTTAACTGAACGTTGATCAAAAAAATATCTTGCAAGCATCACCTCAAATTTGGCACCCAAGAATGGGCCCCACTTAACTGAGCCTTGTAAATACCTTCTCATGCAAAAGGTGTTAACTGAAAGATGCCAAATTGGGTGCCCAAGGTGGGTCCAAGTCAATCTTAGTTAACTGAAACATATCTCTCCACCAATTCATGCAAACATTTTGCATGATTGATCATCCCCACTTAACTAAAAGTATCAACATGTTATCTATCATGCAACTGAAGTCATTAGTCATGCAACTCAAGTCAACTCAAGTCAACTAACATGCAACTCAAAATAATTACATACAACTGAAGATAACTGAACCATAACTAAACTAAACTGAACTGATAGTGCCACTCTACTCATGTAAATATCAATCCCTATTTTGCATGAACAAGACATGCATTACATAAGAGTTATCAATTCTCCAAACAATTAACCAAAACAAGGTGGGTCCCACCTTCCATGTGGGTGCCCCATGTGCTCCTATTTTGTAGGATCTCTTCTTGGGCATCCCCACATGTTCCTATCATTTAGGTATAATTACAAATGTCAATTTACATGTTTATTTCATTTGAATTTAATCTCTTTCTAATCCTAGTGTTCGGGAGCACTTTCCAAGGACATAGGAGATACGTGAAATATGTTTAGGATTGCAATTAAATGGCATCCCATTCCCAACACTTGTTTTATTGAAAGTTGGGTTTCTTCTTGAGTTGTTTTCATGAGTGTGAGTGGTTTTAGTTTATTCTTTTCTTCAATTTGTGAGTGATGGCATGACGCATATTCCTATTCTCTTTAGCACTTCAATTTCATTTTGCACATTTTTAAGTTGTGATGCCCGGTAGGAGCAGGTTTATCAACCATTGGTCTCTTTTCTTCCCTTAGGGGAGGAACTGAAGGAACTACTGAGGGTTGGGAAACCACTGTCTCTTTAGTTCTATACACTTTTTTATCTTTGGTTGCAAAAAAGGACTCATTTTATTGTCTCTTGGTCTTTTGTAAGAAAGTGGTGGAGGAAATGTGGTGTACTCATCTTGGTTATTTGGAAGTTATTTTGACTCAATCATAGGTTCATTAATTATGGGCTAGAATGAAGGAACAAGCATGGATCTATCAGATTTAGAAATATTTCTAAGAGATAATTTTGCTATGGGCTTTGCTTTAAATTTTTGATAAGACATGAAAAATAAATCTTCATGAGGCTTTATAGGTTCCATAGGTTCAAGCCAAAATCAATGCATTGAAAAATTTGCATAGGAAGACAAAGGATTGAATCCATTATGGTGGACTAAAAATATCTCACTTTCAAAGGGGAACTTTATGCACTTGTGAATAACCAACAGGATGCCATTCACGAAGCATAAACATGGGTAGCCTAGCTTCACACAAAACTAGTTTGATGACAGGATGGTGGATAATGAAACATCAAATTGCTTTGGTCCAACTTTTAATGAAAGAGTGATCAAGCCTATCATAGGGCAAGTAAAACCATTATGTGTTTTAATCCATTCTTTTGATTGTTCATAAGAATATTGATAAAGTTCATGCACAAGCAAGAATTCCTTAGTGATCACATTCTCTACACACATGGGATGAATGAGTATCCTAGATTTGGGTTTATCATTAATACATCTAGCGATATAAAGAGGACCATCAAGTGCATGTATAGAAGCACAAATATGTGTGAAAGAAATGTTAGGTAACAAAGTGGTTTGGACCTTATGAGGTTGAACATCTATAAGACTGACCATGCCTTTGTATATCATCTTCATTATCACTCTTATCATCATCATTATCATCATTCATATCCTCAACCTTATCAACATTCATCACATCATTCTTGACTTCACTAGCTTTAACAAAGTTGGTGGAATGATTTGGCATTGGGTTGGTGAATATTTGCAAATTTTGGTTGGGTGGAGAAACTGACTTATTTCCTTTGTCATTAACACCTCCCAACTAAATATGATTAGAATCAATGAGGTCTTGAACTTGACGTCTAAGATGCATGCATCATTTTGTGTCATGTCCATTTTGTCTATGATATTAGCAAAAGGCATGTGGGTTATAATTTGGTGGTAAGGGTTTGGTTGTGCCTATAATTTTTATGGGAGGTAAATAGATTAGGTTTTTATTCAAAAGTTACAACATGATTGAATGGAGGGAATCAGGTAATAGAGTAAATTTCCTATCCCTAGGTGAAAATTGGTATGGGGTAGAGCTTATGTCAACAACTTGAGGCTTAACATAGTTTTTTTGGGATGGATTTATCTTTAAAAATTTCTTGTTTGGTTTCTTAAGTTGTTGTTAATTGGTTTGATTTAAAGGCTCATACTTTTCAATATGTTTAGATGAAGATGATTCATGCTTATTAATTGAATTCTGATAATCACGAAGCGCGGTGCACAAGCTTATAAAGGATGGAAATTTCTACAATGAGACTTTTTCTCTTATATTTTTGTGTTTTCAATGAACATCCTTTAGATTTTTGGATCAAGAAGGCTTAGATTAACTTGTGATAGTACTAACTGATAGCAGCTAATGAAATCTATAATTTTTTCACCTTGTCTTTGTTTACATCTCATTAAATTAGTTATATTGATCTTAGGACCAATTTGCACTTGGAAATGTTTGAGGAAAGCATCAACAATCTCATTAAATGATTGAATTGATTTATTTGGTAATAAAGAAATGACTCTAAGGCCATGTCCTTCAATGACCTAGGAAAAATTTTAGCCAAGATTTTGTATTCAAAAAAGAAGTCATTATATAAGGTTGTGTATGTGGAGATATGGTTGCTAGGGTCTCCTTTACCATTGTATTTCTCAAAGTGGGGTATCTGTATGTTTTGTGGTATTTTTTCTTTCAATATCTCCAATGAAAATGGGTTTATCTTGACATATTGTGATGGTTGTCCATTTTGAGTTTGGTTCAATGTTGATATTTGTTGTTGAAGCGATGTCGCATTTTGCAAGAGTTGATTTATGACAAAATCATCACTTGTTGTGTTTTGGGAGTGAGGTGAATATGGTGGAAGTTTGTATGTATTAGGTGGAGAGCTATATTGTAAGTATGTGAGGCATGATGGGTTTGGAGATATGATGTTTGAGTTAAAAAAACTATAAGGATTCCCAGTGGAAATACCCAAAGTTGGAGTTATACTATTGTTTGGTTGCATCATTGTTGTAACAATTGGATTTGTGTATGTGGGAATAGAGGCTATAGTTGTAGGAAAAGAAACTTGAATTCCTACTTGGATTTGAGTATATTCCTAAGCTTGGGCACAACAAGCCATTGTAGGTACATGATTGTCTATGATGTGGGCTAGACTACACACAACCTCTACTCCTTGATCATTATCGAGCATTTTCCTCATGTTATCTATGGCAGGAACCATTGTGCCAATGATATACTCTATGCTCACATAATCTTGAAGTTTTTTGAAGACTTTATCTAATTGTTTGAGTTTCTCTTGGGGAACATGAGCTATCATGGTGTCAAAATCAATGACAGTGGTTGATGGTAAGGTCATGGTAACTGTGGCATCACAGATGGAATCAAAAATGGGTTGAGTATTGACAACACATGGTGTGAAAGGGTTAGAGAACTCAATATCCACAATGGATGTATTAGTAGTGTGAGATGCCATGAGTCTCAAACTATGTCTCACTAGAGTATTGGAAATAGGACACCAAGTTATGAAACTCATGCAAGTTTCACAATAGCAAAAGTGCACCCAAGATGAACAAAAAACTATTTAAAAAGTACTGCAAGCACTCAAAAATAAAAAGCAACAAGTAAGAGCAAGCAAGAACCATAGTAATAGAGATCTCAAAAAAAAATTGTTTGGCTAAGACAAGAAGGATAGGGTCACCCAATGGCAACTAGGTCCTGGTCAAGGGTTTTCAAAAATTAAGGTTTCTCTATGAATTAAAATACTTAAGGATCCTAATTCTACTTGAAGATAGTTGAAACAATAAATAATTTTCTAGAATTTTCTTAATGTGTTCCAATTTAAAGCACAATGTAGATATATAGCAATGTTGAAAATGTATGAACAAGAATGAATGCAACTTTATGATCTGAAATGAAATATTTGATTAACTGTAAGATGCAGGAACCTAAAAATGATGATTTTGAATGAAAAATTTAATTGTAAATAATACATTTTCTTTCACCTTTATGAACTAGATTAAAAAAATTTAAAAACTTGCAATGATTGATTCTGAAACAAAGATATGCAAGTATAGTACAACTGAGCAGACAAAGACAAAAAAAATGTGAATTTTTTTGTTGAGACACCTATACAAGGATAGAGTCACCTAGGGGCGACTCAATCTTTCTATAGTGAAATTGAGCAAATAGAGACAAAAACATGTGAAAATGTTTGTTGAGACACCTATACAAGGATAGAGTCACCTAGGGGTGATTGATTCTTTGTAGGGGCGATCAGTTGGTGTCCTCTTTAGGGGGCTACTAAGTCCTCTTCTCTCTCTATTTTGGGGGGTTTCTCTCTATATTTGTGGGGGGATTATTCTTCTTTGGAGGAATTTGATATGTACATGGGTACCTAATATGGCTTCATTTGTCAAGACCTATCATCTTTTACATCCTCCTAAGTTGCGATTAAGGGGGGGTGTTAGTATAGGTTTTCATTTTCCTAGTGAGATATTTAATTTTCTCTTAGTTGTACGCTTTTCCTACACATTTATTAATCTTGCTTAGGATAATAAAGTGAGTTAATCATTTAATAACTAGGATCTATAAAGTGATGAGTTGTCCACCTTTTAAGGGTGGATTATTTACTTTTTCATCATTTTATTTAATATCAGTGATCAATTCTTGTTGGTTTATTTGCCACCTCCATCCACTCCTTAGTTTTATATAAACTCACTACCTAGCTTGTATTTTTTCATCTTGGAAGCTCTTAATGCAATTCTGTCAACTCGACATTGCACAATCTCTTAGAGTTCTAGTTTGCATCATTTATATTTTTCTATTTTATGTCACTTTGATTTTTTATTAAAAATTTTCCTTTGGTTATTCAATCTATTTCAAATTTCTAACATAAAAAATGACACCATAAATACTATACATAACTTTTTCGTAAGAAAAGAAGACAATAAAAAAAGAAATTGAAAGCCTAAATATTAATATATTAAAAATGTATAAAAAATACAATGTTAGGTGAGAGAGAGCTTGAAATTGTTGTCGATTTTTTTCATATCA
>VDFB02273510.1:0-48057 GCA_007258455.2 Sequoia sempervirens
ATAATTACACCTTAGTTAAGTTTACTTCGGGACCACATAGGAGGTTGTTGGAGAATTTCCACTTTTGGTGGACTTGACATGTCATCACCTCATCATTTCCACCTTTTGTGGACACATCATGTGATTATCTCTCCCTCTTTGGTGGAGTGATAAGTTTTACTAGTTGTCTTATGTCATAAGATTCTGACACTTGTCATAATCTTATGCCCTTCTATGTTTCATCCCGCTTCTAACTAAGTGGGGTCTCTTCTATTTAAATCAAATCATAATCATTATCATATTAATGACATTGAATACAGTTTATTCTTGTCATAATTTCTCTCTTTCTTGTGCTTTCCATTTGGTCCATAGATCTTGGGTGGCGTCCATAGCCAATTCTAACATATCTCCCCACTTGGTATGAGAAAGATGCAATCTTTGTGTAATAGTTGGATTTAACCATGCAAGTTAAGTTTAATATAATTTAGAAAAATGTGTATACTTGTCCATTAGGGTGCATGCCTAAGTGCTTTCAATGTTGTAATCACATTAATATACTAATGTAAATACTTTCCTCTATGTACTAATGTGATATGCATTTATTTGGGGGGAAGGGGAGAAACTGGTGTAGGAGCATCCAGGTGCACAGACAATCTTGCATCACACAAAAAAGTTGCATTTTTCTTCATTTAATTTTGTAGTATTTTTTTTTCAAGCATGATTTCAGGGCACATTTACAACATATTAAAAACTAAATTCTAATATCTATTGGATAGGTGACACTAAAGGCTTGATTTTTCAGTGTTCTATGGCTCATAAAATGAATATTGCTTCACCAAATTGGAGGATGTAACTACCCTGGTACTCTTCACAATAAAATTTCCAATGTTTTCACCTCAAGTGATAAACCATGACGCCAAAACATAGCAATAATTTTTTTTCTTTCCACAATGCAAATTACATGTGTGTGAACCCCAATCCTAATACCTGCAAAACAATGAGAACAAACACATTAGATTACAAATTGCAAGCAAGAACAAAGATTCCCCATGAAATCCATTCACAAAGCTTAAACTAGGAAAAATAATGAAGAACACAATGAAAACAACAAGATAAAGATTGAATCCTAATTAACCTAGCAAACTCATGATCCCATGGGGGAATTGGTGCCAATTTGATGTGAAAATTGGCCCTTTCCCAACTCCTATGATGCAAGCTTGATGTGTTGATGATAATTGATCCACTTTGATGAAGGATGGTGAATGCTCCAAGCTAAAAACCTGCATAACCTAGCTAAGATTCAATGATGATGGATGGAATTTGATAGATATTTGGGCATGGTAACTTTGCATAATTTGTGGATGATCAAATGAAGAGATGAGCTCTTCATTTATAGAATGAGAAGATGGATGAATGTCCAAATTTGAGCAATGTGGGACTAACATTCATCCAATGGAAAGATGCCACTTGTCAACCTATGAGTGGATGAAGGATGTGCATGTTTTGAGGATTGTGCTAATAAATGCTTATTTTTGAATTTTGAATTTTGTTGAAATGATTTGCAAGAGGGAAGAAATAATGCATTAAATGTCACTTGGCTCAAGGCAAAGGACATGTAAGATGGAGTAAATGCCTTGTTGGATGTACATGTCAACTTGGATTTTTGAATTCAAACTTGAAGAATATTCCAAAAAGATGCCTTGTTGAGGAAAATAGGGATTTAACAAATCAATTAAATTTATTTTCATGTGCAAGTGGTAAAAGTTGGAGGATGGGACATGATAAGAGATTAAATTAATCGCAGTTAATTAATTTAATGAGAGATTAAATGATGTGACAAATTTGACTTAGATTTGTGGATTTATTTAAATCAAATATGAGATGAATATGATAAGAGATTAATTAAATAAATATTTTGATTTATTTAATTAAAAGAGATGATGTTAGATTAAATTAAATAAGGTTTTAATTTATTTAATTTAATAGTTAGACTTTAGAGATTTAATCAAATAAAATGAACTATTTAATTAAATGGGGATAATTAGATCAGATGGATTGATTTAATTAACAAAAGAGAGAGACTTAATTAGATAAAATGATTTAATTAATTAAGGGAAGGAAATTGATGAATTTAATCAAATAAGGCGATTTGATTAAATGGTTAGACCGAAGGATGATTCAGGATGAAATGATGTTAGTAGTCGGGATCAGATGCACAATGTCAATCGGTATATTTTACATGTCTACAACATGCACAATTGAAATAACACTATTTCAAAACTTTCATTACATTCCATTGTAATTTCATAAATCTTTCCATAACATAGATTTCATATTGAATGAACTCAAGTACATCATTCCATATAAATGGGCACATGATACAAACTTAGCTCCTATGAGCTTCATATGACAATAGATATACAAACTGGTCCTAATGTCGTCGCATCAGCGCATACATTTTGAATGTCCTTGCTCGCTGGTGTAAACACTCCAGTTGTCCTTGATGTTGCTGGCACAAACATCCAAAAACCTCAGTTACCGATTGGTGAGGAGAAGCATCACTCAAACACTTTTCCACCAACCATAGACTCAAATACAGTCCCCCACACATCTACCTCATAAGTGAGATGGCCCTACCCTTCGACAAAGAGATTGGTTGGGAAACTTCATAACAAATGCCTATCTGAGCTTAATGTTGTGTCTTACAAACCAAAACCTAAGCATATGGTAGCTACTCCTACGAGTATGAAAATCCTAAATTGGAATGCATAAAAGGAACATAGTGAAATGACAGTGTAAACAGTGGCAAATTACACTACTTTGGCCAAGTATTCTCATTCAATACTTCGAGTGTCAGTCCTCACATTCACATACACTACTACGACTCAGTTTGGATTATGACTGCTCTTATACTATGCCTAGGTAATTTCCTCCAAGGGGTAATCTTTAACCCCAAAAATAACCTATCCCCCTTTACCCAAAAGACTATGGTACCTCTACCAATTAAACCTAAGCACTAGTTACCCCTTCAATGGATATCCCTTTTCTAGGAATAACATATGAGCTTATCATTGCATAAACAAGCTATTCGCTTCAAGGACAATCTAGTCCCAAGTATAATTTTATAATCTAGAAAATAGCTACATAAGCTTTATCTAGTCATAGATTAAATAACTGACTCCATTCAGTAAAATAGCACATAATAAGTGATACTCATTAAGAGTATAACATTATCAATGGAAGACCTCAATCCAAGAATCATCATGACAATAGATGATTCCATTTGAGGGTATAATATCCTTAACTAAGGGTTTAAGCAATGAGTCTACTCTTGTCAATACTATAACTTTGTATTTAAGAGTGAAATCCCTCTAATCAAGCAGTAGCTCTAACTCACTAGGGTTCAATATACCTCTCAACCCAGGATTAATCCACTAGTTATCTTGTATAATCAAATCACTTTAGCTATGAGTAATCCCTTAAGCTACTTTTGTTTATTCATATCTAGTATATTAATACCTATGAAAACAATTCCCCTTATTATAGAGTAATTACAAGCACTTCATAAACAACATAAACAACTTCTAATTTTCGTTCAAAGCAAATGATATATTTCCATAATGCAAGTAAACTCAATAGATCAAATAAAGCACTCAAGAATCAATCTTTCATAAACAAAGATAGATAAAGGAAGATGTATCCTCATGCCTGTATTACACCTATCCAATTGATTGTTGTTGCACAACTAACCAATACCAACAACCAACTTTACTTTGATCTCACAAGCAATGCCTCAATAAACCTCTCTCTCACAAGTTGATAATATACTTCTCTCAAATATTCAAGCTCTCACACAATACTCAGAATGAACAAGCAGAATAATGCATACTAGAAATGGAGAATAGAATGAAAATGGAATGTGTCCCAAAAGAGAGCTCTACCTCTCTATTTTATATAGCAGAAAAGAGACTCCACAATCCTACATAATAGGCATGTAAATTGACAACAATTTCCAAGCTAGTCGACTCACTTCTCTTGACAAGGTGGCAGCAATTAAAGAGTTTACTCAGTAAAATAAGCTACAGGTCGACCTCAAAGTTTGATAGCAGCTTATAACTATTTCAATCTACACATGACAAAATGGTGACAATCAAACTATTTATAAAATGTACTTCTACAACAATTAGAACTTCATCTCTTGACACCATGTTTGCAACCACTCTCCCTATTTGTTTGGAATGACTTGACTTATTAAAACAGTCTACTTCCTACATGCAACACTTTGCATAAGTCGATCAAGTCTACTCTTTGCAGCAACCAAAGTATAGAAGAGTCACTTGGCTCATAAATGACATTTGACCATTTCATCACCTTGCTAAAACTTATCCTATTATCATGCATTTATATATTGCATTGTTGTTGATATTTATTCCATTTCTATATGACAAGGCATCCAAACGTAATTTGTTGTTTACTAAGTCAAAGATGTCATTAAATTTTACATGCCCTATCGACTTAATTGTTGCACAAAACATTTGCCTAAAATCAGCCTTCATTCAATGTTCCTATAAGAAATTATCGGCCTTTAAAGCTTTACATATATCAGATATAAATGTCATTTATTGTTGCATACCAGTCAACCTATCATATCTTCAATAATCAGCCAAAATGTATATAAAATATATATCAATATATATTTATTTAGCATAACATATACACACACACACAAATAGCTTTAACACTATCATAACGCCATCACACACATTGACATTATTAACACACACAATATTACTATTACATACGACATATATATATGCATATATGTATGCATATATATATATAATGTATATATATATATATAGAATGTATATATATATATATATATATATATATATATATATATATATATATATATATATATATATATATATATATATATATATATATATATATAGTATATATATATATATATATATATATAAAATACAATATTCATATAATAATAATAATATATATATATTATATAGCAACATGTTAGTCAAGTGATCCATTCAATACCCAAATGGTTATGATCACGTGATTATATTCACAATAGCATCATAATAATCATTTATATACATATGGTGTGATACACGTATGGACATCCCATTATATCCAACATACGTGTATGTTGGCATATGCATATATATACATATATGCATATATATACATATATACATATATACATATATGCATATATATACATATATACATATATACATATATGCATATATATACATATATACATATATGCATATATATACATATATACATATATATACATATATACATATATACATATATGCATATATATACATATATACATATATACATATATACATATATCCCAAATACTCATTCAACCATACAATAAATTATAGTAATATAAGGAAGGACTCACAAGCTCAAACAGATAAACATCACCCAATAATGCACTCAATAGTAATCAAGACCCTTAGTAATGCAAACACATCAAACTAAGGGTGACTTACCTATTCCCAACATAATAACTTGAATCAACAATTCTACTGCAAGTGTGTGTAAGCTCAGATAGGTTACATTACTAGTTATCTGACCAAGATCTTCTTCTAAGTGATACTTCCCCTCCACCTGGAGGAATGAACCTGTCCCTGCAACTAGCTCAACACATTTGCCATGGTAGTTAGATGTTCATATTAAATCTATATGTGTCATAAACTTAAGCATATTCATATAGCAATAAATGTAAACATATTTATTCTTTCAAATTTGTATTAAGAATTTTCCAATACTTTCACATAATACCTATTTTAGTAATCCATTCTTTTAACAAGCATATCAAATGCATGATTGCATTTACCATCCTATTTACCCGTGAAAGTAAAAGTAAACCAGTAATAACAAGACGAGGTGTAACAGAGGAAAAATTCCAACGCCCAAAAATGTGAGTGGGCCATTTAATGTTGCATTATGCTCTATTTTAAAATTCCAATGCCCTTATTTTGGGCCATGCTCTATCCTATGCCTAGTGGTTACATGAAGTGGAATAGTTGCATAAGGAGTGGTTGCCAAGAGTTACAATTTTCAGAGTGCCAAGTTGCAAAAGGGGATGAAGTCTGGGAATTAATTTTACAGGAGCAATGAAGAATACATAAGGATGCAAAGGTATGGAAATGAGGAAGAATGGATAAGGAGAGAAAAGGTTGAGTTACTGGTGAATTTTGCAACATAGTTCATGTGTCCAGGAATGGGTTTTTTGAGATTTTGGCTTGAAAGTTAGCATGGTATTGCTAGTAGAAAAAATATAGTGGGCATTTATTCCTATAAATGAATATGGGATATTTCATTGTACAAGTTTTTAGAAGAAAATAATTTCATTTTTAGGTTCAATTTATTTTTCAAAAAGTGGTATGTCACAAGGTTGTTTGCAACATAGTTTTAGCATTCAAAAATGATTTTTTTGGGATTTCATCTTGATTTTTAGCATGGTTTCATAGGTAGATAAATTTAAACCCACATGTATTCTTTATGGATAAGTTTTTGGGTCTTCTTTATTTCTCTTGGATAAGTTGAACAAATGGAAGATGTTTACATGTTCAAATTTGATTATGAAAAGTGGTATCTCAACAATTTTATGTGCAGTTATGTATATGCTTGATGATTTGCAAGTTAAAAGTTTTTGGATCTTCTTTATTTCTCTTTGAGAATTAATTTTCAATGGATTGAAGAGGAATTTGTGTGGAGGCTGTGAAGATCAACACATCAAATCTTGGTCTTAGTCTTTGACTGCAACAAATGGTATCAGAGTGAGGTTGGTCTTGTTGGGTTGTGAGATGTGTTGAGTATGACTTTGTTGCAGGAGTTTGTTTTTGTGAAGAGTGAAGTATTGAAGTTGCAAGAGAGAGTTGTGAAAATTTTTATTTTTTGTAGGCATGAAAGAGGGTCTTTGACTACTATCCTCCAAAAGAGATAAAGTTGGGTAGAAGGTGTAGAGTTCCTCCATTGAGAGAGTGGGTAGAGGAAGCATATGTTGGCCTTGCCATTGCACCGAAAGGGCGATCTGTCAATGCCCAATACAAGCGTCAGTTAAGATCCACAGGAGGCAGTTAGACCATGTCACAAACCCAAGCACTGTGTTGCAAGGAAGACCAAGGGACACACCATCTTGCAACAATCCCCCCCAACAAGAAAGGGGTTTGAACCTGTGACCAACTTTGATACCAATTGTTGGCCTTGCCATTGCACCAAAAGGGCAACCTGTCAATACCCGATACAAGCGTCAGTTAAGATCCATAGGAGGTGGTTAGACCATGTCACAAACCCAAGCACTATGTTGCAAGGAAGACCAAGGGACACACCATCTTGCAACAACATCTTCCATAGTCTTTGTTGGATAAAGGGTAGTGTGTTGTGAGAATTTGTTTTTGTTGAATATGTGATGTATTGTGGCAATGAACGAGATGGGTATACTCATGAGGAAGAATCCCATGATATGGGAAGGTTGGAAAAAATATCAAAAGAGGAGGATCTCCTAGATGATCATGGATATAAATGCAAGGTTGGGAAGATTGGAATTACTGCAACATGGAAGGATAGTTGAGAGTAATGAGAAGCAAGAATGTGTGATGAAAGCATTCCCTAATAGAAGAATGAAGAGTGAAGATGAAGAAGATGTGAAATACACGTAAAAAAGTTTGAAGGCCCTAGGTTTGATAAACAAGTGGGGTGAAGAAGAGAATGAACTCCTATGGAAAGAGGAGATAAAGAAAATAAACCAAATGCTAGAAGGGAATTAGGTGGAAGAACATGAAGAGTTGAATGGTGCAACAAAAAATAAAGGACAAGAAGGAGGTAGATACATGGAATGTTTTCATTTCCATGAAGATGCTATAGTTGGGAGACTTGGTACACTAGTTGAAGACACAAAGATGATGATGAGAGTAGATGAAGTAGATGAAAACCTCATAGCGAAGGATGAAATGAAGGTTGCAATTGAAGATGACACCAAAAACATTGCAACAAAGAAAGAGGAGGTAAATTTGTTTGTATTTTGTGATGATATTGTTTTGCATTTGTTTGTGTTGTTGAGGGTAAGGAGTATGGAGAAAAACAAATGGAAATTACTGATTTCCATGAAGTTGTAGGGGTGGATTTGTGTGTGTATGCTATAGGTGTTTATGTGTATAATGAGGGAATTTTTCAGAGGAGGAGGATGGTTCGTGATGGATACAAATCCATGAGAAGAAACAAGAATGGTTAGCAGAGTTGTTGGAGGAGAGTGAAGCTAGTTACAACAAGATGTTGGAAGAAGAGGAAGAAAATGCAAGAGGATAAAGAAGAAAAATGGATGAAGAATAAACACAAGATCTTCAAATTTTCATGAGTTACCACTCATGAAACATTTCTCTTACCCGAGATGTTTGATGTAGGAGCATCTAAGTGCACAGACAATCTTACATCACACAAAAAAGTTGCATTTTCCTTCATTTAATTTTGTTGTGATTTTTTTTTCAGGCATGATTTTAGGGCACATTTCACACATTTCCAACATATTAAAAACTAAATTCTAATACCTACTAGATAGGTGATACCAAAGGCTTGATTTTTTGGTGTTTATGGCTCATAAAATAAACATTGCTTCACCAAATTGGAGGAGGATAAATTCCAATGCCTAGGCATATGAGTGGGCCATTTAATGTTGCATTATGCTCTATTTTAAAATTTCGATGCCCTTATTTTGGGCCATGCTCTATCCTATGTGTGGTGGTTGCAGGAAGTGGAATAGTTGCATAAGGAGTGGTTACCAAGAGTTACAATTTTCAGAGTGCCAAGTTGCAAAAGGGGATGGAATATGGGAATTAATTTTACAATAGCAATGAAGAACAAATAAGGATGCAAAGGTATGGAAATGAGGAAGAATGACTAAGGAGAGAAAAGGTTATGAGTTGTTGGTGAAGTTTGCAACATAGTTCATGTGCCATAAATGGGTTTTTTGAGATTTTGGCTTGAAAGTTAGCATGGTATTATTGGTAGAAAAAATATAGTGGGAATTTATTCATATAGATGAATATGGGAGCTTTCATTGTACAAGTTTTTTGGAAGAAAGTAATTTCATTTTCAGGTTCAATTTATTTTTCAAAAAGTGGCCTGTCACAAGGTTGTCTGCAACATAGTTTCAACATTCAAAAATGATTTTTCTGGGATTTTAGCTTGATTTTTAGCATGGTTGCATAGGTAGATAAATTTAGACCCACCTATATTATTGTAGATGAAGGTGGGAGCTCTTTATGAATAAGTTTTCGGAGCAAATGGAAGATGTATAAATGTTCAAATTTGATTCTAAAAAGTGGTATCTCAATAGTTTTATGTGCACTTATGTGTATGCTTGATGATTTGCAAGTTAAAATTTTTTGGGTGTTCTTTATTTCCCTTTGAGAATTTTCAGTGGATTGAAGAGGAATTGGTGTCGAGTCTACGAAGATCAACACCTCGAATCGGGGTCTTGGTCTTCGATTGTATCGAGAAACATCTTTTCTAATTCAAAAGAAACAAAAAAGGAAACACATGTTGATCCTCAATTGTTGTTGCCTACCTTTTGACTAGACATGAAGGATAAGAGCCTCAATTAGATCTCTAGATTTATGCTTTGATATTTTGAATTCATTTTTTTGTGGAGAGATTCTCTTGCATCACTCATGTTATTGTAAAAATAAAAAATATGTGTTCATAGTGAATCAAGAGGCCCATAAGGAAGATTATTCACATTGCAACGATATAAAAAGTGTAAAGAAAAATATTTAAGTCCAATCACTTTTCATCTAGGATCAATTACAACCACAATCTATATATTGAATGATTGTATATATTTCCTTCAATAGAAGCACATGGTCACACTTTTTCTTATGTTAATGAAAAATAAGACCTACCATGATGGTGTTAAAATAACGTAATTAGGAAGGTGGTTCAGTGTAAAATGACACACATCTTGAGTATTTTTATTTGAGATATCAATATAATCTTCATGTAGTTGCATGATTGTCCCCATAGTGTTCATGATGACTTGCACCAATCTATGGATTGTAATTTTGAAAATTTTCTTTATTGTAAATTGTGCTATATAATTTTAATTGTATTAAAAATATCATTAATATGATATTACGTTCACACAACTAACTATAATATGACTCTCCCCTTAAGGTGGCTGGTGGGTAGGATGTTGTGGAGTCCCCGAGTGTGGGCTTGGATTTGCAAAAGAGAAGGAAGTATGTTGCTGAGGATATTGCTGACTCCATTCGGAAAATCCAAAGGTCGATTGTTGCTAGTAAGGGTAAGGACATCTATGTTAGCCAGGACAAGGTAAACTCCTCCTAGGAGGATGATGTTGTGGGTAGGGGTGTTTTTAATATTGGTCGTGAAGATATTTATGATGTTCTTGGGATGGCTATAGAGGGTTCCATTGTTTTGTTCAAATTGTTTAAATGGGAGTTTCATGAACTTTACATGTCCAATGTTAAAGTTTAGGGTGTGATGAGTAAATATGGCGAGTCTTTGGTTCAAAATCAGATTGATGAACTGTTTGACTCTTTGAAAATTGTGGTAGATGAAACGCTGAAGATGAAGTAGACTCTTGAGGAAATAATTCTCACCCTGGAGGACCAAATTGAGAGGATTTGCGCTAATATGGAGAAGGGTGGGGGCGAGACTAAATCTACGGTGACATTTGAGTTTGTTGGCATTTCCTCTCCTTTTGAAAGTGCCAATAAACGCAAGGAGATTGCTCCTGGTGAGGATACTAGTGTTGGTGGTAGGCTTATGGAGGAAGATGTTTTTGTTGATAAGGCTAGTGGTAAGCAAGATGTTTTGATTACTGAGGTTAATGTGGGTGGGCCTAGGGCTAGAATGCGAAACAAGACCAAGGTTCAAGTTGGGACTCTAGTTAAAGATTCATCTTAAGTCATGGATGACTGTTAAAAGGCTATGGCAAGCGACATGGAGGTTGCTGATATCCTAAAGAATATGTAGTGCTACTACTTTTGTCCCTCCTTTTTGGTTGTTGTCATGCTGATGGTGTGCTATATTTTGGTTGTTTTATGCTTTATGTAGTTATCTTTAGTTTTAGTTGCTCTTTTTTGTAAAGGGTTTTGGGCTCCTTCAAAACCACTTTTTTTACCTCTAATAAAAAACTAACTATAATATGACTTCTTAATATGATCTATTCTAATATATGGTTATGACATTCATGTATTTTCATGCTGTTATATTACATGTTTGTTATTTATTTTAATGTCTTGGTCAACTTTTATATATTTAATATTTGCATTGTACACAACACATTGTGACTGTATAAAAAAATGTTATAACGAGTAAACATTAAATATTCAAATGTATTGAATAAGTGATTCAATGCATTTAACAATGTGTATATAATGTCCCCTTTTCAAGCATAATTGGTTTGTGAATAATTAATTTGTTTTTTGAGTTTTCTCGTAGGCCAATTTGCGAGCTAGGGCAAACTCCAAATCTCTTGGAGAGCATAGGATTAGCCAAGCAGTGGTGTTGTCTGTGTCAATGAGTTTAGATGATCTTGTTGAGCCTCATGATGCTTTTAAAATATAATTATGACCTTTTGGGAGTTCTCCAAACTCCTTGGAGAAGTGTGTTATTTATAGATAGTCATCAAGTTGCTTTGGTTCATCATACTAAGTCCTTAGTGATATATTGGTATGATCCAAAATTTATCTTTGTCTCATTTCAATGCTTTCCGCAACTTGGGTGTTTTATTTAATAAATTAAATAATTCTAACTTTAGTTGTTCTAAATAAGAAATATTAAGAAGGTAACCAAGGCATAATTATTTAATTAAAAGAGTTTTAAGGTGTGCCTATAGGGGGATTCCTGGGCATAAGGGGTATTTTTCACATAATGAAATATTTAATATAAAAAAAAGAGTTTGTTGAAGAAAAAGGGAGATTATTATTTTATTATTATTATTTTCCCTCCAAAATGTTATAAAAGGAGGTTGAGAACTCATTGTTGAGGTTAGCCATGATATGATATTTATTTCTACTTTAGAGAGAACCATTGTTCATCTCTAATTTAGTGATGACAAAAACCCTATTGAAAATATTGCTTTCAAGAATAAAAACCTCCCTAACTAGTTTGGGTGGCTTCATACAGAGGTCACAAAATTGCTCATGCAAGTGAAGCTTTATTTTCAATTGTTGTTTAAGATGGATGTATTTGATATTTTTTATGAGTTTGGTTTGCAAAGTGTTATTGATATTGATTATGTGAGTTATTCAACCTTTGGGAAGTGTTTGAAGGAGTTGTGAGGGGGTCACACTATATGAGATTACTAGTTGTACCTATCCTACAAGTTGTACTACTTGAAGTTCATGTTTTGTGTGGATTTTATATAGTAAAATTTGTTGTTTATTTCTCTTTTATGCTATTGCTTGTTGTCCATATAGATATTGAGAGCGATCATTAAAGGGTTGCACCTCATTAATACAAGTCATACTTGCTTAAAAGGGGAATAGGAAGGAACTGAAGTGAAACACTACTATTTTTATCAATATTTTGGGTTCTTTGGTGGCACCAACCTAGGAAAATATAAACAATCATATTTGATGTTGAGGTTTTTAAAGGGGACAAGTAGTTTTGTGAGTTTATGAGCTCAAAGAGGTGTTGTACCTATTGTCACAAAAGTCTATTAGACCTACACATGGTTTATTAGTCTAGTAAAATGCATTTTGAGGCATGAAATAAACATTTAAGTATATGTAAAATATATATACGAACATTTAATTTCTTGTACTTTAAGTTATATTTCATGTATATAGTTTCAAGATGTTGAGATGGGTTTCAAATCTAAATAAGAGTTACAATATAAATTGTAGTTTTTGGAGGATCTTATAATTTTCCAGTCTTAGTCAAATTTTAGTAATCAATAGTTTTTAGTGTGCTATCAGTGTGTGTTCAATTTTGATTTGGTAGTTTATCAGTAAAATTAAGTACTATTAGACCTACACTGGCATTCCATAATATTCATACAAGGTATTTTTCTATTGTTCGTAATTAAGTTGATTTATTCATGTCATTTGGTTCACTTTGGGATTGTTACAACAAACTATGATCAATACTTTATGCTACCATATTAGTAGTTCATCTTTCTATAGGATTTTTATAATGTATTTGGTCTAATCTTTTAATACCTTGAATGGCAGTACCACCAATGGTCTCAATTTTGCTTCTTATTGTAATCACTCACTATTAAACAAGTGAAAGTGATTATGTTTTGTGATTACACTTTGTTGAACAAGAGTGAAGTGCCTATGCTTTGTATTTACACTTCATTGAATAAGTGTGAAGTGCATGTGCTCATTGTAATTGTACACTCTATTAAATAAGCGTTGAAGTGTTTTCCTTTCAGTTATTGCATAGTACTCCATGGAAGAAGTGAAGTTTGACTGACTCTTCCATCAAGTGTGTTTATTTCAATATTACTACTTTTTAGAAAGTTGGAGTGATATTATACACTATATGCTCTCACCTTGCTCATGTTAGGAATTGGGTGATTAGAAAGTAATAAATACATTGCATTGTAGTTTCAATTCAATTGAAATTTTAAAAAAATTAAGGTGATTATTACAATGTATAATAGAAAAAATATACAAGTCTATGATTTCTTTTAATTTCTAAGAACAATGTATTTTGATACGACTTATCACATTATGTATCCTTAAAAACTATATTGTTTGGAGTGATATTTCCCTTAAAAAAATGAAAATGAATTCTTAAAGTCAATACATATTGTGTCATTCTTGAATATCTTTAGAAATCATCCTCAATTTTATTGAATAAAAATACCTTCAAAGTTGTTTCTTTTTTATAAGATCATAAAACTAGCAATCACACCTTGGTGTGCAATAGGTACACCGAAGATGTGTGGAAGGTCAATTAGGGAAAAATTTGGTTTATTTTTTGCATACATTTGTGCAGTATACATGAGGTCAATTGGTAGAAAATTTAGAAAATGATGTTGTTTGTGAAACAAAGGTCTTAATGGAGAAGTGATGGCTTCAAATCAACTATGCATCCACTTACAAGGATCCAAACACAATAAAAATAAAATCTCTAAACCAAGAAGATAATCAGGCTTCATTACAATCGACTCATGTTATGTTTACAATAGGGAGGGAGAGATGGGGATAGAAAGAGGGATAAATATAAGGGGAAGAGCAAGAGAGGGAGACATGGATAGAGAGATAAAGATATAGAGGAAGATAGAGATAGAGATGGAGGGAGATAGAGAGGGATATAGAGATGTGAGGGAGACAAGGGTAGAGAGATAAAGATATAGAGGAAGATAGAGATGGAAGAGATAAATATATATAAAGGGAGAGAGAGTGAGATAGTGAAAGAGGGAGATAAAAAGGTAAATATAGAGACATGAAGTTATATAGAGAGAGGCAGGGAGATGGAAAGATATAGGGGTAGAGAGAGGTGGAGAGATAATGGGATGGATAGATGGAAGAAGAAATATAAAGAGATAGATATAGAGATAGAGCTAGAGATGGGGAGGGAGAAACAAGGAGTGTGTGTGTGTGTGTGTAAGAGAGAGATATGGATACACAGATAGGGAGGGAGATAGATATGTATAAATAGATAGAGATGGGTAGATGGAGGGAGAGAAACAAAGAGGAGTAGAGAGATATAGAAAGAGGGAGTGTGAGGGAGAGAGGGAGAGATAGGGGTAGAAAGATGGAAAGATAAGGATATAAAGGAGATATAAAGATAGATATAACTTGGGAAAGATAGAGGGGGTGAGAGAGACAAAGATAGAGAGAGACATATATAGAGGGAGAGATGAAAGGAGAGAGGAAGAGGGGGAGGGAGAAATAGAGATAGAACGAGCAAGACAATAAAAGAGGGAGATATGGATCTAAAGATAAGGTATAGGAAGTGATATAGAGAGAGATAGGGAGAGGGATATAGAGAAATTAGGAGAGATGGAGGAAATAATAGGGAGATAGATAGACATAATAAGATATAAATAGAGAGGGAGAGGAAGATATGGGAAGATATAAATAAAGGGGAAAAGAGTGAGAGATAAAGGAGATGATAGTGATAAGTAATAGAGAGAGGGAAAGAGGGGAGAAATAGAGACATATAGATAGAGATAGGGAGGGAGAAACATGAAGAGTGTGTGTGAGAGATAGATGTAGAGATAAAGACAGGGAGGGAGAAACATGAAGCATGTGTGTGTGTGAATGAGAGAAATATTGAGATAGATATAAAGAGGAATATATATATATATATATATATATATATATATATATATATATATATATATATATATATATATATATAGAGAGAGAGAGAGAGAGAGAGAGAGAGAGAGAGAGAGAGAGAGCACATACACACACGTATATAGCTCGATGGGAAGAGAAAGAGAGAGATATCTCTTTATATCTTTGTCTCCTATTTCTATTTATCTCTCACTCTATCTCCCTCTCTTTATCTGACTATATCTATAAATATGTCTCTCTTCTCTATTTTCTTCTCTCCTTCTTTATCTCTCTTCCTATCTCTATCCCTTTGTCTCTACCTTTTTATTCCTCTATATCTCTACCTCTGTCTTTGTATCTCTATCTCCTTTTTTTTCTCTCCATATCTCTTTGTTTCCCTCCCCATATCTCTATTTCTCTCTCTCTATCTTTGTTTCTCTCCCCCTTTTTTAATCCCCCACTCCCTCTCTATCCCTCCATTTCTATCTTTCTCTCTCTCTCTCTAATTCTCTTTCTCCCCCTCCATTTCTATCTTTGTCTTTCTTTATCTCTAATTATCTCTCTCCCTCTTTGTCTATATGCCTCTCTCCTCCTTTGTCTCATTTGCTCCCCTTTCTTTCTCTCTCTTCCTTTTTTTCTCCTTTTTCTCTCTTTACCTCTTTATATCTCATCTCCCTCTCCCTCTCCCTTCTCTTTTCCTCTATAGTTTCTCTCTTTCGTTCTCTATCTATTTTTCTCCTTAAGTGTGTAATGGGTACACCGAAGAGGTTTTAAAGGTGAATTATCATATCCTTAATCAAATGACATGCTACCTTGAGTATAACTCCTCAAGGACATGTGATATCCTTGGGTTGTTGGTATGAAATAACTAATTAAAAGTTAACTTCTCTCTCTCACACACACTCACTTTATAAATTTAATTTAGATTTTAAATTTGAAATTCACTTTGTTATATAAATAAAAATAAAAATATAAAATTGAATTATTCTATAATAATTAAACTTTTAACAAGACAAATAATTATAAGTTAAATTAATCCTAATAATTTTTATTACTATTTGTAATTTCATAAAAAGACAAATAATAAAAGTGAATTTCAAACTTAAATCTAAATAAAATAAAAAGCAACTAAATGTAAAGTCAAAATATATCAAAATCCAAATATTAATAAACATAGTGATTTAAAAAAAATAAATAATAAATAACAAACTTATTAAGTTACTAAATGATTAAATAAAAAAATAAAACTAATTTTTAATTTATTAGAATTAAAATATTAATAAAATATATACCCAAAATAATATAATTAATATATTACAAACAATATTAACATTAAATGAGTGGGTGGTTGGGTGGGCTCCCCCTCTCTCCTCTCCTCATTGGCATGACAGGGAGGTTTGTTGGGTGCCATGGTGGCGAAGTGGGAGGACACAAGGGGATGGTGGAGGGGGTGAGTAGGATGGCGATCACGTGGCCCTGCCACCTTATTTCCTTCTCTGTTCTCGAGGTTGCCTTAGGCATAATATCCTGGAGGCTATTCCATACAGACTTGCCTTGGCACGTTTGGAAGGTATTCATTAACTATGGTGGAGGCGACCAGGTACTTGGCAGTAAATTGACTTAATTGTTTAAGTTGGCAAATTAATGATTTTTTACCATTCTTTTGTGGAGTTAGAGCTGGCTGGAGGTGGTGTTCGTTGCGGATTTTGTCTGTGAGTGTGTGGTGGAGATAATGGTGAGGCGATCTCGCTTTGTCATTGAGGTCTCTGTAGAAGGGGTGGCGAAATTTGGTGCAGACACTCCAATTTCTCTGCGGTCGATGACTAGACAAGCCTCTTTCAGAGAAATTAAGGATCAACGTTTGAAGCGTGTTCTCACGAATGGGGATCCTTTGGTTTTGGTGGCGACAAAAATGATTCTAGGGGTTGGTCATTTGGTCGACAAGGAATATGGAAGAGATAATCTTCACATCTCTTCTCGGTTGTTGGCCTCTCTCTTGGATAGTGGGGTGTCTAAGGCTGAGGCTAAACTGTTGTTGGTGAAGATGTTCCGCAAAGACCTGGTGGGTGGCATCGATGATGTATTGGGCTTTGTTGTTGAGGGAAAAGGTGTTCTGAGACCGTGTGACCTTGAAAATATCCAAGCTTCAGACGAGGCTGTGAAGCTATTTTCGTTCCTCCTTGACTTAAGCGGCCCAACTTTGGTCAAGCACAGAATGGTGGTGGCGGTGGAAATTCTGTACCTAAAGAAGTTCTTCGGCTTGTTGGCTGTGGGTGGTGTCGGGTGGGTAAAGGATTTTGAGGATTTTGCTATTTTAAAATGATTTTATGTTATATTTTTTTCTTTGTGGGTGGTGGTGTTAGTAGCTAGTAGGGTTTTGTTTTCTATGCATTATGGTGTTTCCTCTTGTGGGGTTTGTCGGCTCGGCCTATTCATGGCCATTTTGAGGTTCTCTTGGTGGTCTGGGTTTAGTTGTTCTTGGTTGGGGCCGATCCCTCATGGCCTTTTTTGGGGAGGAAGTAGGTTTGTTCAGTGGTCGAGCTGAATGCCATGGTTGGTTGGGTTTCTAGTTTGTGTATGTCTTTGGGCTGGTTTTTTGGTGCTGGTGGTTGGGTCGGGTTTTCGTAATGAAAATTGGTGGAATATTACCTGCGTAGCAGACAAATGTAATTTTTTATATAATTAATACAAATCTCAAAACGTGCGTATCAAAAAAAAAAAACATTAAATGAAAAATAAACTCAATATTAACAAATACAAAAATATTATAAAATTAAGTGTAAATATAATTAAATTATTAAATAAATTAAAATTTAAAAATTAAAATCGTATTTCAAATAAAAATATTTAAAATAAAAAATAAACTATATTAAAATAGTTAAAGCTAAAATTGTAACTATTATATTAAAAATTATAAGTAACACCAAACTAAAAAGTTAAAAATAACATGAAACTTATTCAAAAAATAAAAAGTCAATTCCTAATTCATTGATTTATTTAATTCAACGAATAATAATAATTAATAATACTATTATTGAAAAAAACAATTATATTTATTAAAAAAGTATTATTTATCTATATTTAATATTATTAAAATTTCATATATATATGGGCAAATTGGTGTCATGGGACAACTCCCTTTCTATTAAAACTAAGAAGAATAAAATTATAATTTGTGGCTTGAGATCAGGCAAGGCTAAAGACGAGGGTTCTCAACCCCTTAATCACTTCTCCAAGTCTCTCCAATTGTGCTGCTAAGAAAATGGTGTCATTGTGTGACATATAGAAAACATATGTCTCCATATTGTTCCTTTCAAGCCCTTCTCTCATTAATGTGATTTCCTGCTTCATCTCTTGATTCTTCCTTTCAATCTCTATACAAATGGCATCCCTCACTAAACCTATTCTAGGATCTCTTCATTCTTCCTTGCAATCTCTATACAAATGGCATCCCCCACTAAACCTATTTTGGGGTTTTTGCTCAATGTGGATAAAGCATTTATGGCCTTTGCCTAATATTTGTCATCCACAAAGTTTCTCACCACTCTTCCTACCCATTCAAAGTTGCTTGAAGTCTTTACTACATTATACATAAATTTTTCTAGCAATTCTGCATCATGGATGTGCACTCTTTGCATGTGGTTTGTCTTGCGATGATCTCTTTCTCCACTTTTGATATATATCTGTGTGTATGTATGCATTATTTTTACACATATTCATATATATACACACACACATACACATGTATGCATTATTTTTACACATATTCATATATATACACACGCATATACATTTATATACATATATACATATGTATATGCATTATATACATATGCATATGCATTATATATGTATATATACATATATAAAAATAAATTATTCGTATTATATATTATAATATAATAATTATTAAAATAAATTTATTTTTAAACAATTTTAGATATTATATTTATTATATATTAAAATATAATAATTATTAAAATCTAAAAAATAAAAGTAATATTTAAAAAGTTTTAAATATATATATTAATTATTTATACATTATATTTATTATTTATATATGTTATACTTAAAAGTAACCTAAAAAATCTAAGTTTAAAAAGTTTAAAAGATTTTTTTCTTTCTTAATTTAAAATTAAGAGGATTAGAATGACTTATTTTTTTATTTAACTATATTATATTTTTTTAATATTTAAAAAAATCTTATGATTGATATCATTTCAATCGTCTTGCATCCTTCTCGACAATTTTCACCGTTGGTTTTCAAAAGCAATCCACATCATATAAGAAACATTTCGGCATAAAAATCTCTTGAATTATTATAACTACACAATTCTTGAAAACTAGTAACAACACTTAAAAAGTATTATATTTATAGTTCTATTGACCAACAACTATTAAATGACTCTTAAAAAGGTGAATATTTGTTGGACACAAATAGATATACTTAAAATACTTTAGAAACAATTTTGTAGATAATGAAAGTGAAAGATAGTACTTTTGGATTTACTTTAGTAATTATTTTTAGTGTCCAAAAGTGTTATCAAATGGTCTATAGTTAAAAATATTTATGGTTAGTGATTAAAAGTCTTTAACAAAAAGAGACGTTTTATTTCCACAACCCATGATAATGAAATCTAGTGGATTAAGCTAACTACATATTTATTATCACTCTGGAACATCACTATCTCTTTTTGTAGAGATTTTTTTAATTTTTAATTATAAATGTTTCTAATTTCAAACCATTTGAACCTCTTACAAATACTAATACATTAGAAACATTTCATTAAGGTGAGCACAAATATTTGCAATACCCATTTTTTTGATTAGTAATAGGAGAATTTTTAGCCTTGCGTGAATGAGGTGAGTTCACAAATGGGGGACTTCATCTCTAGTATGAACACATCACATTAATGTGAATAGTCCAAACCCATGAGCTTAGTAGCCCAATAGAGGCACAAAGCTTGCAAACACACCGACCCAACAAGAGTTTGGAGTATGAAGACATGGGCATGGACACCAACAACATTAACATGAAGGTTTAAGCTTGCGAGTGCATTGGACCGACAAGGCACAATGCTTGTGATCACAATGGTCCAACAAGGGTTTGGAGCATGAAGATATGGGCATGAACACCAACAACTTTAACATGAAAGTGCAACCCTGTGAGTGGATTGGATCGACAAGGTACAATACCCATGATCACAATGGTCCAACGAAAGTTTGAATCTTGATGACTACAACAATAATACCACGATTTAATCACTACATTATACCATGAATGACCATTTTACACAATATTATATTATAAATAAATTTTTAATAAATTCGTAAACAAATTACATCCATATAACAATTTATTTATGATAATTATCTATTTAAAATTGTCCTTCAAACATTAAGATATATTTTATTATAAATAAGATCACATACCATTTAAAATCCCCCCCTTCATATGATACAATCTTTCTCAAATTTTTTTATTATAAATAAGATCATATTTCTTTTTCACAATCTAATATTGAGATTTAGGGATTGTGTGTTAATTTTTCATTTCTCATCCTGATGATGATGATGGATCATAGAATATAGTGTGAAATGTTGATGTAAAAATAAACATGGAGTTACAATTCAGAAACCTTTTAAAATCCCCTTTCATATAATACAGGCTTTCTCAGAATTTTGATTGTAATACGACCATACTTCCATCAAATTTAATTATTGATTGTGACTCGCACACAGCCGTCACGGAAAGTCCCAAAAGAGAAGAGGGAAAACGAGTGTTCAACTCCCCAGCACAAATGGGCGATCCGCAGCGTTTGGGGCAGTGATGGAAGAATTGGTACTGTGGAACACAAACGACAAACAGTAAATCTCAAAATATAAGTTTCTCGGAAATGTCTGGAATACCAGGAGGAAGGGCAATGGATCGGATTGACCAGAATTAAATTTCTTTAACGAGGCGGACGTCAGCAGCGTTGACTAATCTGACGCGTTGCGACAAGTTGCCATGGCAATTGGAACTACCTAAATGTTCTGTTGGGCTTAACGTTTCCGCGAGCATCTCGTAAAATTCGATGGATTCTTCGATCCGGCAGCGGCCGAGGCTTGAGAGAAGAAATGCTTTAAAATACGCAGACTACGATGCATCGTCTTCGTCTCCTCAGTCGGCACCACAGTCCCCTGCGCACAGAAGTATTCACCAGAGACTGGTAGGCGACTTCCAACCCTCCAGCATCAGCCTCGACAACTTCAGAGTTCAAGGAGAAGACGGCCTCCAGAAAATTGAACAGATTTGCAAGAGTTTAGGGCTTTCTGGCCCCGATGACCTGTCCATAACCATCGAGGAGTTTCGAGCCAGGAAGGCAAAGCCAAGGCCTAAACTTGAACATAAGTCCCCTCTATTTACACCGGAAGAGAAACCTTCGTCGGTTACGATTTCACGTTCCCAGGCTCCATCTGTTTCAGATACCGCTACTTTTTATGGACGAAGAAGCAAGTCGGATAACGCTCGGGATGCCGCGGTTTCGGCCAAGGCTTTGGCACCGCCGCCGTCTAGGGCTTGGCAGGTTGGGTCTCAGAACGATTCTGCTTCAACTTGGGACATTTTGAAGTCGTTCGGTCCGGAGGAGGAAGCGCAACTTTCTGTTGAGGCGGCGGCGGAGGAGGAAGGAGATGCCGTGGATGACAGAGGAGAGGCTGAGGTTAGCACCGGAGAGGCTGAGGTGGAGAGCTCGTCTAGTGGAGAGGTTGAGGATAGCACGAGAGAGGGTGAGGTGGAGAGCTCGTCTAGTGGAGAAGAGACCGTGTGTGTGGTCTCGGCGGGGGCGAGGTTCAAGATTCAATTCCGGTCGTGGATAAAGGGTCATATGCTTGGAAGCGGATCCTTTGGCACCGTCTACGAGGGCATTAGCGAGTAAGTAGTACTAGTAACACTGGCATCATCATTCATGTCATTTTCTAACTTCAAAATTGAAAAACCTCTTCTCTCAACTTCAATTGCAAAATTGGAAAACCTCGTCCAGAGTTTCCACTTTCAACTTAGTTTGCAAAATTGAAAAATCTCCTCCAAAGTGGAAGGAGTATTCTGTGAACTTCGAGTCTTTCAAATTCTGGAAATTTCTTATCAAAATCCACGACAGGAGAATGAACCTTCATAAGTAGAAAAATAGCAGAAATTTAAACTAGGGCATAACCGCACAAATCTTTTTTCTTTTTCTTTTCTTGGCAGCATCTTACTTCTTCGCTTATGATTTTTATTCTTGGAGTCCCATAGATTGTTTGGTCTTGTGGAGGTTATTAAAAACGCTATTTAATATTTGTCTATCTATCCTTTGTTTAAATCTTGAAACGCTAGATTAGCCACATATTAATGGAACGGGTGATCACGTGTGAGTAGAACTGTGGTGCAAGTGCCCTCCTCACCGAACTGGATGAGTAGGAGTGTTCCAAGAGACTATATTAAATGGAGGCGGCACTACTCACCACACCTTATCAATTCTGCCAATGGATGGCCAGTTAGAGGAAACGATAAGCAATTTCCTTAAACAAGTGAAGAGTATCAAAATACTAGACCGGAAAAATTAGATAAGGAAACAGTCCAGGGAGCAGGATTGACTGAATTTTTCTCTGCCTGTGTTGCAGAGATAAATTCAGAGTAGTTTTAAGCCAGGCAACAAGAGACTACATTTTGACTGAAACATACCTAATTTTTTTCTGGTGGATAACATATATCTTCAGCGTCCTTTCTACTCTAAAGGTGTCTTAAAATATTTGCCAAGAAAACTGGGCCTGCAACTTTTCACGGGAAAAGCTATGCTCTTTTTTTATTCTAGTTTATAGGCAACATGGGACCACCTTTACAACAAAAATAGTAACTGCACCACAGAGAGAGTTTTGGCTCTTTTTGCATAAAATTGGTCACTTGCAGATAGTAACTTTTTCTATTAACTAATGGAAAGACAAATCAGCAAAATCTACAGAGAATTACAGGGAACGACTTTCTTTCCTTCCCTGTCCTTTTTAATGACCACTGAAAGTTCCCTGTAAATAGTTTGGCCGCGCAATCCTTTTTGGTTGGTATTCCTTTTTATCCTATAGCTGCATGAAAACTGGGACCTGCAGCCCCCACCAAAGGACTCTCCTGTGTTGAGTTTAATCCGCTGCAGCTTAAGAGGATATGAAGAAAGAATAAAAGTAGTGGGTAAGGATAGAGTTTAAACTCATAGAAGATTAATTGTTAGAAAAGGATGGAGACTTGTTAGGTAAACTGTACCAGTGGAACTTAATATACAACAAAACGGACGTTCCTTTGTGAATTCTATCTCTGGGATTTTTTTTAATATATTTTATTGCACATAGCCTCACTGATCACACCGAGGAATTCATGTATTAGTTCTGTTGTCACATTGTGTAAACTCAATGCAGTATTGAATGTGCTCTAATTTTGTTTTTCCAGTGTTCTAGATTCTTGGAAATTTCTTATGTGAGAGAGGTATTGGACTTCTGTACCAGATAAATACCATTCCTCAAATATTGTCAACCAGAAATTGCTCATCAATAGGAAAGAAAGAACATTAGCTATTCTCAGAAATTCTCAACAGCAAATGTAGATGACAGTACAATAATAATACAGAAATATTGCTCACAGTCCATAATATGTACATATTCATGCAATCACAGAAACTGCTATACTTATCTATTATAATTGACTTGATACTCTGTGATAGACCATCTACAGTTGCCTTTGTGAGCAGCAGCTGCTTGCAAGGATGAAAATTTACTTACACAAACAGTAATCTAAGGGTCCATCCATTCTTCCTTTTCCATCATCTTCCATTTCTACCTAAAAAGGTTTATGAATTGGCAAAAATACCAAAAAGTTATAAAACTTTACATTCTCCTATTATACAATTCAACTACCTAAGCAAACTGCTGACTCAGAATCTAAACTCGATGTAGTAAAAAAACAGAATGACATAAGTCGTGATGACTGGAAATTTCCTAAACAAATCCCAACTTAAATTCTTTATAAAGTTATAATATAAAAACGATAAGAAATATTTATGTACTGTAGAAAAATGCAATGGAAAATAAGATGTAGAAGTTGGAGAATGAATATGCAATGGAAGGAAAAGCCAAGGGAAAACCAGATGGAATGTAGCAGAGTTCTTATCGTCTTAGGATGGAATGATTTAGTGAAGTCTAAAATTAGAGAGTACGCAACTATTGAAAATAACAAGTCAAATAATTGATGACAAAATATAGAAAGAGGATATAGATAAATTGAAGATATGACACGGTCAAGGATCAGTGCAGTGAACAGAGGATGCAAAATAACAGGTGGGACAAAGGTCACGTAGAGATGATATGACTTGCTACATGCATTAATCCATTTTGGAGTATAAGTTATAAGTTATATATATTTTTGAATAATATTGTTGGAAATAGAACTCTTATCTACATGCTTAAAGAGTTATATATATGCCAATAGTCATGTCCACTATATCTTGTTATTTTAATAACAAATGATATTCATTAGAATTAATTTATATAGTTTATTGTTAATATTTGATCTATATTACTAACTGGCACTTCTGAAACACTGTGATTTGTGAGGTATAAGTGATATAAGTTTTGATTAACATGGACATGTCTTTTCTTTTGCTAAGTTATGTCTATTAATGGAATTTTTAGTAAATGATAACGGTTCTGTAAAGTTCTGTTTCCTGTCAACATTTAAAAATTCTTATTGATGATTAAGAGTGATCATTTCTTCTTTCAAGGATCATATTCTCAAATCATTTTTCCTGTGTTCTGACATTGTATCTTATATTACTATTTTGCAGTGATGGATACTTTTTTGCAGTTAAGGAAGTTTCTCTTGTAGACCAAGGCATCAATGCAAAACAATCCATTTCTCAACTTGAGCAGGTAAGGCACAACGATGCTCATTGGAATCAGTCAAATAAACCAAAGTTCATGTTATTCTTTGAACTTTCATGAATAGAAGACAATTTATTGAATATCAAGTTCATGTTATGGACAAAGATACAAATTTTGCTAGCATATTCTGTTACAATGTTACCAATCAAAACTGGTGTCCACGAAAATAGATAATGTTCTGGTATTGAAGATCTCACAATTTCTAGGGGACTTGCAGGAGGTTGCTCTTCTAAGTCAATTTGAACATGAAAATATTGTGCAGTACCTTGGTACTGATAAGGTAAATATTATGCAACTCTTTAAAACCTTTCCAATATTTTTTCATTATGAAGTCTAGTCAAATTGCTCGATATCTATTCATTCTCTTAAGACATGAAAAATTTGTAAATTTGACTTCTAGCTAATGGTTTTTTTCCAAGTTTTATAAATAATTTTAATTTGTGCAATTTGTGGTTTTCCTCACTGAAGAATTTTCAATGTTATACGGGTCTATGAGTTACAGTCTATTCTAAACTTTTTTAATGATAGGAGTATTCTGTAAGTCATTTTTTAATGATTGTTGATGATATGCATTTGTGACCATATAATATGGGGTTTAGGATGCTCCCAAGTTTATGGGGTAGTGGGGTATTAGATTCAGAGTGATATATATGCACTTTGTTTGATTGCATGCAGGAAGAGGACAAATTGTACATTTTCCTTGAGCTGGTAACACAGGGTTCACTAGCATCACTCTACAAAAAATACAATTTAAGAGATACCCAAGTTCGTGCATACACAAGACAAATACTAACTGGATTAAAGTACCTTCATGAGAGAAATGTGATGCACAGGTGATCAATAGTTTTCAATTTCAGCTTCTATGCTGATTTGCTATAAAATTGTAAAGCGCTTTATGTTAAAAAAGGAATAATAAATAAGTATTTTATCTATTAATGTTCTGTATAAGTTATGGATTAATGTACTACTTCAGCTGCTTAACCTTTGTCTGGATTGAAATTAATTGGTGAATGATTTTATATACTGAAGGGACATCAAGTGCGCTAATATACTAGTTGATGCCCATGGCCTAATAAAGCTTGCTGATTTTGGGTTGGCTAAAGAGGTAAGCATTTTGATGTAAATCATCTAGATTTGCTGTGTGTCATAGTGGTCATCTTAAATAGTTGTCTTTTTAATGTTTTATCAATTATCATTGACTTTGCTTTTCATTCAACTAGCTGTTTCTTTGAATCACAGACATCCAAGTTGGATGAACTGAAATCATGTAAAGGAAGTGCATATTGGATGGCTCCCGAGGTTAGCATTTCTGAAACTATTCATATTTTCTTTTGAACTGCATCATTGATCGTTTTTATGGATAAATAAACCATAGAGGTACTAGTCAATCAAGTTTGTTGATATTGATTTCCATTTGATCTTGTATGCTATAAGTTTGTACCAGCGGTGATATGTTTTCTACATCAGTTTTTCTCTGAGTTTCTGTGATAGAGGGATGCCAGGACATTGTTCGAGGGATGGCAAATATTTTCCCAGATTTTGGGGATGGTGGGGGATGTCTAATAAATAATAATATATAATACACACACACTGTTATGTATATAACCTAGAAAATAAATAAAAATTGGAATTTGCACAAAATGTACAAAATTAAATACTAATTTGAGAACTCAGCTGATAATTGAAAATTCAACGTCAATTTTCAAATCATGAATGATAAATCAAAATGGCTTATAATAGTAGCATTACGTGGAATCACAATTGACCCAGCACCAAAAGTATAAATGGAATTCAATTACTCAGGGATTTGATTGGGAAAAAATCAGAAAAAAAGCATTGTTTTCTATGTGGTGCAGCACAAAACAAAACTTTTTTTTGTTTTTAAAAACCAAAGCAGGGATCTGGGTGTGGCAGTCTCCAATGAGGTTGAGAAGCAACACCCCCTGTGCATTCCCTATCAAAATATGAGGTGCATCCTAGGGGTGGAGCCCCCATCGCTAAGTTCAAATTAAGACCTTTAGGCCATACAAACCTCCATTGCATGTGCCTTTTTTCCTTCTTGCTTGCAAAAGTAATTTGTAACAATGTAAATGACAAATGATGAAAATGGAAAAATGAATGTGTGTTAGGGACAAAGTAACATTTTTTTATGTTGGGTGGCTTTGTGGGCCTCCCATAAAGGATTAGGTTATTTCTTTGTTTTGAGAGTTTTCTTGAACGGTCAAATTTGACAATTGTAGGGGACAAAAAAAATTGTATGAGAATGCCCCCCATTCTGTTTTGCAAATATGTTTTTCTCTATTTTTATTGAACATTGACATGGGAGTGTTAGGAAGACCCCAACCCCCTCTTTGTCACGTCCAAATAGGAAATGTCTACAAGACACCAAACAAATTTTTGAAACATCCTAGTGATGTAATTAAACAAGGGGAGGCAAAGGGAACATGATACAAAGGGGATGTACCCATGGAACTTTGAATAAGACACTATTCCCTTATATCTTTTGCATTCTTATATCCTACATCATGTTCAATAAAGAATGTCATGTAATATATATCTATTGGTGGGATGTGCATCCAGTTATCTATTAAAAGCAAATTGAATGTAGGCTAGTTTGCCCTAGTGATGTGTCCTTAAAGTTTATGTAATGCTATAGGAATAGGAAACGCTTTTGGGGACAAAGGGATAGGGACAAACATCCTCTACCTATCCCAATTTTTCATTTTTAGGGATGTCCATAGGATGGCTTTTTTCTTTTTTAGGGATTTTCATGGAATTAGACATCCACATAGGGTTTCCAAAAAAGGGGCACATTTTAAGAAATGTCCCCAAAAATGAAAAATTTGGATGGGTAGGGGATGTTTTATCCCTACCCCTCCATCCCCAAAATGTTCACTCTCCTTGCAGCGTTACAAAAACTTTGGGGATATATCCTTAGGGTAGATACATTCAATTTTCTTTTGATAGATAATTGGATGCACATCCGACCTATAGCTATATATTACATGACATTCTTATAGAACATGATACAAGATATAAGAATGTGAAAGAGATGCGAGATAGTGTCTTATATAAGAATGTGAAAGAGATGCGAGATAGTGTCTTACTTAGAGTTCCAAGGGGATGTCTCCTTTTTTATGATGTTCCCCCTTGCCTCCCCTTGCCTCCCCTTGTTTAATTAAATTAGTAGGATGTTTCAAAATTTGTTTGGCATCTTGTAGGTGTTTCCTATCTGTGGTATGAAGGGTGGGTGGGGAACTTCCTAACGCCTCCATGACAATGATTGCTTAATAAAAATAGAAAGAAACATATTTGTAAGGGAAAAAGGGGGGGAGGGTCTGGCATTCTCAAACAATTTTTCTTTTGATCATTGATAGCATAACAGTCAGGCAATTTCTATTTCGATGTTCTACCAAAATTTCAATTTTGATTTTGATTTTGAATGCTTAATGTTCTTTATTCAATGTTTAATGCCATAGATGTTAATGCTATTTGAATTTCAGCTCTTTAGAATGTTTAATGCTGTTTAACATTTTAATTATACAATTGAAAAGCTATAATTAAAAAAACTAATTTTCTTGTATATTTATATATGTGATATTTGCTGACCCTCTGCTGATCTCAATAATCTGGGAACTTTTTTGGCATCTTGTAAATGCATCCCCCTGATCCCAGGGACTCAGAGAAGCATATGTTTTACTAAAGAGTCTTGTAGAGTTTCTCCAATGGAGAATTGCTCTATATTTCCTTTCTTGGATGCATATGGGATTTTTTATATACTCAAATATTTCACAGGTCAGTTTTACGGGTATTGCTTGATAAGTAATGTGTGTTTGAAGGTTTTATTATCTGGAAGTGCTCATCTGTTTCAAGTTCTGCTGGTAAGGTTTTCATATTTGAACTACCTATTATATATTTTGCATTATTTTTTTGCTAACATTCCTAGGGTTAGGAACCCTAAACCTGCAAAAACATTGAGGTAAAGTCATGTCACCGATGGCAATAAAACTCATTGGGACCATATCAAAACCATCTTATTGTGCATTAAATCTACCTTATACTCAAGAGGTTAAAACTATTATATTAGTGAAAACTGCCACCTCTGGGATATGACAGACCTCTTCCTTCCTCTTGCTTTGTCTTGCCAACTTTCTTGAATCCTTAATTATTTCCTTACGTCATTTCCAGTGCCTTCCTTCAGCCTACTCACTGACAAGATCTAAGTAGATACCATTTTCAAGGGCCAAGAGCTTCCCCTTTTCATCACCATCCAAATCTCATTTGCTAGACTGGGCAATTTGGATTATTCCTATTCCATCCAGCACCTTGAGTCAATTATATTTAAGCAGAAGCAAGAAATGTACAGTAAATTCGTGAAAGAGAGATCAGGTGAATTGAATAAACTCTCTTATAGCATTACTGGCCAAAAAATGATCCTTCAAGAATATTTTCCTTTTAAACAGGCAACTTTAAAAAGATACTTCCTAATATTGTTCCTTCTCATTATTTTCAAAAAGAAAATAACAGAAAGCATTTTGCAACTAAAACAGCTTAACCATATTTATTGAAATTATCTATTAGAAATCCACTGAAAGTCAAACAACTTAACCATATTTATTGAAATTTTCTATTAGAAATCCATTGAAAGTCAAATAACTTTGGTATAATCTACCATAATTTTTGCGTTGAGAGATCAGTTCTAGAGAATATCAAGAGGAGAAAAGTTTTTTAAGTTTTTTCATTTTTCTATTTATCCAGGGGATTGCAAATTATGTATCCCAGACTCATCAGTGTTAAAAAAAAACATATTTTATTTCATCTTTGATGCCGGATGAAGTCGAAAATTTCATTACTGTCTTGCTGAAAGTACATATTTTTCCTTCTTTGATTCCCCTATGAAATCAAAATTTTTGTTACTGCCATGCTAAAAGGAAAAATGCTTATAAAGGAAAAATAATTTTCAATGGACCTTGGTCAACTTATTTTATTCTTTATATTATCTCTACATCATCACTTGATTCCTCCATCTTTCCTTCTTCATCGTTAGTTGACAAATTACAATTGTCAGGTATGGGTTGTGTGGCTTCATGGTTAATTTTAAACCATGACTGACCACAGAGGCTAATTTCCTTGCACGAGAGCCCTCGGCTCTCAAATGATAAGATGGTCATGGTAACTAGCCTCACATTGATAGATATGCAATGCTCTCTCTATGGCGTTACAGCCTTTGTGAATAAGAAAAGATCCTGCAATATTTGATAGCATATATGTGCAGCAAGGACATTGAACCATATTGAAAATTTTCTGCATTTGGTTGACTATCCATGAGCGTTATTTCTTCCATGAATTTTTGAATGTTTGCCCCTTCTACCTCATCTACAACCTTCACTGCCTTACAGATATGCTGAATCAGTGAATACATATACACATGCATGTATTTTGTATCTCCTTGTTGACATAGTCAATGAATGAAGCTAGGACATGGATGACATTGATCATTTCTTTAGATTTTCTGCTTCCTGTTTGGGGACCCTTGCAAGAGGGAACTTTTCCCCATTTTCTTTCTTCTGCTTACCTGCATTTGGGATCATTCTCTCTAAATGTGGAAAACTTATGAGAGTACTTCCAAAGAGAAAAAATTGGTGACCATGCCAATTTAGATGAGTTTTAGAAGAGGTACATTTTGCAGAAGATAGGATTTGCAGAAAGGGAGAAAGGGAGAAAGAAAGAAAGAAATTATATTAATGTCCATGAAGGACCAAAAGTAGGTCAATGAGACTCAAGAGTACAGCAGTTTACTATAGAAAGTTCTAGCAAGAGAAAGCCAGGAAGGCCCCACAAAGGGGAAGAACAAAAGCAAAGATATACAAAACAACAAGGGACCACCAACACAAGTGGTCAAGAAACTAGTACATATAGCCACAAAGGGGGAACAAGAACCCCAAAGAGCAAATGCTGCGGAAAATTGGAGATCATCGAGTATCATTGTTTGGACTTGAAATTGTGAAGCCATTGGTGCCATCATCAGTCATTGTGAATGAATTGATACAAGATCTAATAAGGCTCATTGGGTGGTGCCGAGGGCTGGGAGGGCCAAGCAAGATACTCCATTTAGGATCACATCTAACATCCAAGGTTGAAGTAACCCTTGTATTAGTGAAAAAGCTTGTAGTATGCATTTGCCCTTGTGGCTAGGGATGATTGGAAAGGAGTAGATCTATGCAAATGAGAAAAAACTAGACTATGCTGTTGGGAAGAAACAAAACCACAATGATGAGGGGGAACATGTTGAGGCAAAAGCTGTGAGAGATGTCTCATAGGTCTACCCACATCTATAAGAGAAGTAACAGTATCCAAAGGTCATTTAGAGTTTCTGGGCTCTTGGATGTGCTAGGAGGAGGTGATCAACTTGGGGGCTCTAGAATCTTGAGAGATCTTGTGTAAGGATTTACATTGAAGGGTAATGGCCCCTTGAACATAAAGAGCCAAACATTGCTGGTCCGGATATCTAAATAAAGTAGAGAGATTGTTGTTTGAGTCCCTGTAGAGGCAGTAATCTCTCCACCGTATCTCATTGTAAACGGGGCATATGAAGATGAAATGCTCCTTGGTTTCCACCTACTAGAGGGAGGAAAGACAATAGATTACTTTTGGGTGAGGAATATGATGGTTCGTTTCTATCTATAGTTGGTGGGAGCACACTCTCATTTGGCCAAGGGGAAACCTCAAGCCATGTGATTGATGATGTTGGAGATAGTGAGGATGACATAAGATACCATTTTCCTCTTGTAAGAAATGCTCATTGTAAAAAGCAAGCTTCAAGCTAAGTGGCATAGGAGGGGAGGTCTAGGTGATTTTTCACAACCAAATTGACCTTTCAGCTTTTGCAAGTGTAGAGAGCATTAACAAAGGAAATCTCCTTGTGTCTGCTTCTACAAGTGCTTCATCAATTAATAATGTTTGCTCCCATGAAAACACTCAATTCTTTCTTTTTTCTATCAAATTGGACTGCAAAATGGAATGATGCAATCATTATGGCATGTTATGATACTAACCTATTTCAATCCGATCAAATGCCCCAAACTTAATTCATGGTTACTTGGTTTGTGTGTCGTCATAAAGAATGGGAGAGAGATAAGCAAAATCTAGGGAATTAAATTATGTGTGCAAATGTAGTAGGGGATAAGTACTTTAGGGGATGTAGGGACTTAGGAGACAAGAAAAGGACATAGGCAATAGATTCAAATGGGGAGTAGGGAATGTATGGAAAATGGGGTAGCATATAACTTACCATTGTTCTATATCTACATGCATATATGCACTTAAATATATATTCCATTTTATTTTATTTTTTCTGAGAAATTATAAAGAAAGTGACACATCTGATTCTAGTATGCATGAAATTCATTGGCTAAGGGAGGCAACCATATTGCATTAGGAGCTTTAGGGGATAATATTAATTTTCCTCAAGGACGTGTCCTTGGGGCTGAGATACTTGTCTTGGATATTCTACTTCCCTCATCCTCCTTTTTTTTCGCTAAAATTGGGGACATCTTGGCATCCTAGGGACATCAAGGCAGCCCCCACACTAGCATGCTTTTGAATAAAAGAAATGTGGAATGCTTCCTGTGAATTTGCTGTGATTGAGATCATGCTTTCATAGGGAGAGTTGAGAGGAGACTAGGAATGTGGGTAGCTTTCTAGATTTAGCGAAGCTAAATTGCTAGTGCTCACTCGCTGGAATTTGTCCCATATGATTCCACTCTATTTGCCTGGGATTTGGGAAGAACCCTTCCTTAGGCAAGCTCTAGTTGAACTAACATGCATTCATCAAGCAAAATGATGAACATCAACTCCTTGGCATCCATTTTGCTATACAAAAGCAAGAATGTGGACAAGAGGGCATCACTGGTCAGCAGTAAGGAATTAAACACAACTTTGATGAATGTTGAGGACCTCTTGAATGGAAAGAAAATTCATGATCTCATCTTGTTAGTGGTGGTGAATTTTTTTTTTGATGCTATCTAAGAGCCTTGTTCTAGATGGAGGTTAAGTCAACATTAAACTACTATAGTGTTGAACGTGGTCCACAAGAAGAGATCCTTATCCTAATCTTTTTGGAGGAAGTACATTGAACCTTTCAAACTCAATTATCAATTGGTTAATCAATGTCTTCAATGTGTCTATGAGACCAGGCAAACTTACACCAAGTGTGTTAAATTCACCATCACAATTGAATACTTTGTAGATTGACATTTCTTTTCAAGAGTTCTATACTTTGTAAGGCCTCATGTTTATAGTTTGTGATATATTTAAATGTTCATATTTTAAAATTTTTAGCTTCTTTTAGTTTATTAATTATTTTTATTTAAAACATTCAAATACTAATTTTTATTATGTTGAAGGCGTTCCCTTTGTGAGCTTCAACAAGCTCATTTTGTCCATCGATGACGTAGAGTTTCAAATAGGTTATGAAAGATGATTTGATTGATCGTCACTATTCCTCTCGTTGGTTTCTATTTGCTTTTTTTACCTACCATTTTTCATGTTCGCAAAATCAAAGTTTGCTCCACCTTCCTTCATTTTCTGCCTGGCACCAAAAACTTTTCAAAAATGTGATACTTTATCCCATAATAGATATTTATCATTGCAACTTGTCCACTCTCGAAAGTGGCCCATGTTTGTTGTTACCTAAGGGAGGGTGCGTATCAACTCAATGTGGCCAATAAAGTCGATTAAAGTAATAATCTTGGAATAATAAAACATACTAGCGTGTATGGATGGGTTAAGTAATAAATGATTATTTGTAAAAGCGAGTAAAAAAGAATTATGAAGATTTGATTCAAATGGATATAAAAATAAATTGTTTATAAATATTAAATTATAAATTAATATATTATAAAACCTAATATATATAATTATATTACAATTATAATTTATATTATATATTTAATTTAACTCTTTTAATAATTGTATTGATTATTATATTAAATATTATCATATTATTATTTATTATATTTAAACTATATTTTGAACTATAAACTATATATTTATAATTAGATTAATATTTAGTTATTTAGTATCTTAAAAATGTTATTACATGTCTTAAGTAGTTATTATTATTATATTTACAATATAATATATATTTTAGATAATACAAATTAAATTATATACAATATGTTTATACTTATTATTGTATATAATATTATATATATATAAATATATTAATATTTTTTTTGATTCATAAGTGAGTTTTTGATATTTATTGATAAAAAAGTGAGTACATCAAGCATGCCCTTAAAACAAGGGGTGCAATAGAAACAACCCAACTGGGCTGCGAGCATATCCTATTACAAGTTTCAACAATCAATGAATTGCTCTATTCCCCTTATGCCCCTTCTCTGAGAGGATTCCACCTTGCCCACATGAACCTCTTTTCGAGGCAGATTTAATTTGCATCTGAAGCATGCCAGGAGAGGATTTCTTCCTCTTGATCTCTGTCCATCCATGCTTAGACAAATAAGAGACCAGCGAGTTTTGGTCTACTTCCACAAGGGGACTCTTTCCCCCAAACCACTTGAACATAGAATTGCTACACCATAATCAACAACCCCAAAGCTAACATTTGTAGGAGTCGTCGGGGGGCCTGCAAAAATAGACCTAGATACATCCCTCTTGGGATGGACGTCCAATTGCGGAGGCTTCAAGGGAGCTGAAAAATATGCAAAAAGAGCCTTAGATGATGAATGCAAATTGCATCCATGTTGCACGACAACCTCCTGTGCCGAGCCATTCTGCTTAGCTCGAGGGGAATTAGGGATCTGCCCATGACAATTAGCAGGAAACCTCACCGTATAGTGATGTGGAAGGGCATCTATCCACCATGACTGAAGCTCTAGTTTTGACTTTGATTTGCTACAGTTGTTGGCCATATGTCTAGTTTCAAAGCATCTTTTGCACTGAAAATGCAAACCCTCATAATCTAGAGGCTGAGACCAACTACAATCATCAAACTTAAAGGTGATATCAGCTGGAAGATCTCTTGAAATATCCATGTCTACAAGGATATGGGCGAAAGTAGTGTGAGTGAAATTCAAAGTGTTTGAATTAGTAGCCCAAAAATTACTCAAGGAATCACTGGTAACTTCGAAGCAATCCTTAAACCAAAATTGCAGTGGAAGATTTGGGAGATGAACCCAAACAGGTTTCATCGAAAAGGGTTCTTTAAGGGGGTTAAAATCCGGGTGCCAAGGTTTAAGGAGCAAACTTTGCCCATAGCCCTAACTTTCTTGGAGGATAGCATCCCTATCCTATTTGCAGTCAAAAACCATAATAAAAAAACCTTGCGCATAGGGGTATACTTCCACATTTCCTCTAAGCGTGGATTGCCAAGTGTTGTCATCCATTTGTATAGATCTGCAAGTTTTGGTCACAATTGATTAAACTGGCCAATCACGCCATTGTTAAGATAGAATTGCTCCCCTTCATAGACCTCCTTTTTTAAATCCTCAGAGAAAACTAGCATAGGAGTTGAATTAGCCCTCTTGAGGGGATTTTTTGAGGAAACCTTGGCTGCCCCTGGCACAACTGAAGCCATCTTGCCCTTCGCAGGCTGAGCATCCCAAGCCAAACATTTCCATTTAGAACTCTTTAACCCATGTGCAACAACAACATTGGAAAGCAGCCCCTGCAAAGCCCTAGACGTCGCCTCACCAAAAGAAACGAACGTCGTTGTTGAGTGGAAGGCTTTCTTCCCGCCTAGAATAACCCTTAGGGGCGAAGAAGCAATCGCAAGGGTTGTAGAGCTAGGGCACGGAGAAGACTTTCGCACTGCATCCAAACCAACACCAACACTAGTGCGAGTAGCAGGGGATAAAATGCCGGAGGGGAAGACGCCATCGGGAGGGGCAACCGCTTCTGGACATGTTTGCAACAGATCAAAAACTTGGCGTGAGGGAAGTCGCGATGTAGAGCTTGACATCATAGCAGCTATTGACTTTTAATTCCTAACCCAAGTGGGGATTGTAAATATATTAATATTATTATATATTATATTCTAGAATAAAATGTATTAAATACAAATATAAAACAATTATAATTAATAATTAATAATTAATATTTTTAATATAGTTCAAATTAAATTAACATATAAATATATTACGATATATAATAATAAATAAATAATTTTTTTGTATATATGTTTATATTTATAGTAAAATAGCATAAATATAATACACTATATAATAGCTATCCATTATATTATTATTATATATTATATTCTCTAATAAAAATTATTAAATATACATATAAATTACTATGCTTAATAATTAATATATTTTAATATAGTGCACACTAAAATAACATATAAAAAATCTAAAAGTTTAACCTTAAAATAAAATATAAAAATCTATCTCTATCCCCTATCTCTATATTATATTCTCTATCTATTTATATATATCTATCTGCCTCTCTATCTCTCTCCATATCTCTCTCTCACTCATATACATGCACATTCATTGTTTCTCCCTCCTTATCTCTATCTTTATATCTATCTATATATTTTTCCCCTCTCCATCTCTCTCTCCCCCTCTCTCTATACCTCTCTCTCTAATACTTGTCTATGTCTTTATCTTTCTATCTCTCCCTCTCTCTCTATATATTTATCCCTTCCATCTCTATCTATCTCTCTCTCCTCTCTATCATTATCTCTCCCTCTCCTCTCCATATCCCTCTCCCTTTCCATCTCCATGTCTATCTTCCTCTATCTCTATCCCTTGTCTCTATCTCCTTACCCCTGTCTCTCTCTCTCTCTCACTCTTCTCCCTCTATCTCTCCATATTTCTCCCTCTATCTCACTCTCTCCCTATTGCAAACATAACATGAACCTATTGGTAATGGAGACTGATTATCTTCATCATTCAGAGGTTTTGTTTCAGTTGTGTTTGGATCTTTCTAAGTGGATGCATAGTTGATTTGAAGCTACCACTTCTCCATTGAGACCTTTGTTGCACAAACAACATCATTTGCTAAATAGCCTACCAATTGACCTCATGTACTACACAAATGGATGCAACTAATAGACCAATTTTTTCCCTCATTGACCTTCCACACCTCTTTGGCCTACCCATTGCACACCAAGGTGCGATTGCTAGTATAATATTATAAGGGCCACCCCTCACTCCCAAAGTCTGGAAAAGTTTTGTGGCTGAGAGGCATTTTACAATGGGAGCTGGGGCAGGCGGGGTGCTATAATGGTTTCGCTCTGTGAGGTGGATAAATATGTTTATAGTTTTAGTGATATATTTAAATGTTCATATTTTAAAGTTTTTAGCATCTTTTAGTTTGTTAAAATTCAAATACTAATTTTTATATAATATTATAGTGGCCATCCCTCACTGTCCCAAAATCTGGAAAAGTTTTGTGGCTGAGAGGCACTTCACAGTGGGAGCTGGGGCAGGTGGGGGTCTATAATGGTGTCACTCTGTGAGCTGGATAAACATTGAGCCAACACAAAAACAAATACAAGTTTCACATTTGATATGGTATAGCCTGAGAAAAAGATATGATAGTTTTAAGATATAAACATCAACATTGATCTCTTCAAAGATCAACGACTGCTGACTATTGGTGTCTGATGTGGGTGGCTCGTGCAAAATGGATTTTACACCCATCATCAAAGCTTGATATTATTGGTGTTATCTTAGTTTTTACTGTATTCTCTCCAACCCAATTTAAAAATTTGGGATCTGAATTAGAAGATAAACCGCTATCATCATTGTCAAAGTTGATATTAGAGAAGTAATTGTAATGACCTCAGCTGACAACCAAAAAACCACAACATTTTATTTTATAAAAAATATATAACCATGTTCACTGATTCTCGATCTGCTATTTGCAGCAGGAAGTTCTCTCTTGGATAATGAAATTACTGGCTTACAAGTCTACTGCTTCTAGCTTTGTGATGACTGGTTTAATATGTTACTTGTATCCCCAAGTAACCAAACTCTGATCGTTGCCATTGGGAACCAGATTAATTCTCCTTTCTTATGGCCCTCAGTTTCTATGGTATTTCGAGATGGTTAGATAATTGGGTTCTGCCATTTTTCTTAATGTGGAGGAGATAAATACCTTAATCTGGGTTTCTTTGATTAACACAGGGAGCTTGTTTAATCATGGCTTACTTTTGGTTCCAAAGTAAGCAAAAGTGATAAATGGCTATCCACCAAACAAGTCATTGGAATTGCCATAGAATCTCACAGATCAAAGTGTAAATTTTAATGACCAGATTATGTGCACAGAAAATAATTCAAAAAACAGAAACAATAACACAGCAGATACCCTGGGAAAACCCTCCTCTTGAGGGAGAAAAACTCAGTAACAAAGATCTCTCTTATATTTATAACAGTGGCAACAATTCTCTTTACAATGAGGCGTAACACAAAGCCAATATACAGCACCTGTGTAAGATGCAAGAGCAGAGAAAACAAACTGACTTTCCTTCAGATTCAAATTCGGCCTTAGAGGAATTCTCAGACTGCTCTTGAACAACTCGCAATCTGTACTTGCTGCTCTTGAAGGAATTCGCTTCACAGATCGCACTTAACTGAAATCATACTTCACAGTTCACACTTGAAGAAGTTCGCACCTTGACAGAAATCGGACTTATATAATTCGCTTCTTGAATGGTATTCGCAATCTCTAAATAATAAATTCGCACTGGATGTGTGAGGAGTGAACAATTTGAACTTCTATATATACAATACTATGAGAGATCGCATCTCTTGAGGAACAAGGTCGGCCTCAACCATAAATTACAATTTGAATAAGGCAAGCAACAAGTTGGCCAAGATAAGACAATTATCTTCTAGAAGTCGGCCATAATACAATGATAAATATTTAATACAAATCATAAAGGAAGTCGGCCTCAAGTGAATTATAATGTTGCCAAGAGGATCGCTCAAAGTAAATGACTCATATAAATAGCCGATAGGCTACATTTATTATGTCTTCACTTGTGACTAGAAGGATGTACCCGAAGCTGCTCAAAACATTAACACTCCCTCTCAGCTAGGGAGAGAACTTCCAGCTGCTCAAGACAAATCACCTCAACATGATGTTAGAAATCGCCTCAATACGATATCCACCATAAAGGCAACAACCACACTATGGTGTGTTCAAGTGTTCATCACTTGCGTGATGTTGTCACCTCAACGTGACATTCACAAGTACAAGATATGTCATGGAGTCTCACACATGACATCCACCATGACTCAAGCTCAGAGGGTGGAAACAAGGGCTTACACCTCAAATTCTTCCGTCTAAGAAGAAAATGCATTAACAAGGACTTGCACCTCAAATTCTTCCGTCTCAGAAGAAAATGTATTAACAAGGACTTGCACCTCAAATTCTTCCGTCTCAGAAGAAAATGTATTAACAAGGACATGCACCTCAAATTCTTCCGTCTCAGAAGAAAATGTATTAACAAGGACTTACCTCAAGTATTATCTCAGAAAATGTTAACAAGGAGCTACCCGTCATGAGGACTCTTACTGGATTCAGTGGATTCTCCACCATGCAAACTTGTCTAGGAGTATTCCAAACTTTATCTGTGAGAAAGGCTTGGTGAAATATCTGCCCGTCTGCTCATCGGTGCTGATGCTGTAAACATCTGACCTTCCTCGATTCTACCTCCTAGGTATAGTGGTACTTGATCTCAACATGCTGGTTACTGTCATGAGAACTTATGGGATTATTGGAAAGAGCTTCACAAACTCAGTTATCCTACAATGAATGATAGTGAGCTCCATTGATTCTCCAAACAATCCTGCACCAAGGAGCTTGACCTAGCTGTAGGAGTTGCCACTTCAAGCTGCTATGTTTCAGGCCTCTGTTTGTCTCAGTACTCTAGGATGTTCTCTTTGAGGGAAATCATAGCAGAATGGCTGAAGCAACAACCAGGAGGTGCTTTTCAATCCATGTGACACAACACCTTAATCAGGAATCAGGTGAAACCATACATAACTCAGTTTAAATGGAAGTATATCTCAGCCATATCCATTTGTGCCTGAAGTATCCTGGAGATATGTTTACACCTGTCAAGATGTATCTGTCTCAGGGATCACACATGTACAGCTAAGTGCCTCCTTTGCATAACCAAATATCAGTCCTAGTGTTAACTAGATACATCAAGGATCAATCCCGTTGTCTTTGCAATGTAGGATCCTGTCTGAGCAAGTGCAACCTCCTTGATTTATGTAGATTTAGTCTCCATAGGTGTGAACTTGTGGTTGCAATCCATCATGCCAAATCTCATAGTATATCAGTTACTTCCCTTGACTTAGAATCATTCCATGTGGTTTTTTCCAGACTTCTAAGCCAAGGAAGTAATGCATGAGCCCAAGGTCCTTCATCTCAAATTCAGAAGTCAATTCCTTCTTACATTCAAGAATCAGGTGATCTTCTCCAGTAAGGATCAGATCGTCAATATATAAAACCAAAATTAATGCATCACCATTGATTACCTTGGTAAGTTTGAATTGGCATCATTCTTCAAGAAACCCAAAAGCTTGATAGGTCTAGATCAATCCCTTCATTGCCGAAGACTGCTTAAAGACCATACAAAGCCTTCTTGACTTACTGAGCATGGACTCCTTCCCATGAATCTCAAATCCATCAGTTGCTCCTCATTCTCTTCCTCAAATCACTCCATTGAGAGAAAGAACGTCTTCCACATCATTTGATGAATCTTCCATCTACTCTAGATCTGACAGTATGATGATAGTTCACATTTGAGTGTAGCTTGAACAGCAGGAGCAAATATCTCATCATAATCAGCTCCCTCTTTAGGATAACCCATGAACTATAAATCCCTTGTGCTTTTAAGTGCTTCCATCTAGGCATGCTTGTCTTGAATAGCCATTTAGAAGAAACACAGACTTGCCCTGGGTCTAGGAACCAACAATATCCCAAAACATCATTCTAAAATTGATTGATACTCCTGTCATAGCATCTCTCCAAACTTGAAGGACTAGATGCTTCCTCCAACCACAGTGAGGCTCAGTTCTATAATCTGACTCATCAAGGCAACATAACTGGAGAACTTATGTGGCCTTTTGCTTTCTCTGAATGTGCCTCTAGGAGCTGCAAAACTTTCAGCCTCATGCATAGTACGCCTGGCCCATAGAGGTCTCTTTCTCTCAATAACAATGTCAGTAGGCCCATCAGTAGGTTCCAAGGGTTCAACAGGATCAGCTTCTTCTTTTGGTTTTGAAGTCTCCCTTTGAATCTCAGGAGTATGGTCAACTTCCATATCCTGAGGAGACTCTTCATTATCAATCTCCATATGAATCCCTCTGGATCTTCTAAATGCAACATCTTCCTCGAAAGTGACATCCCTACTGATCTCGATCAACATCTGACCTGGAATGTAAATTCTGTAGGCTTTTGATGTCTCATTGTAGCCCACAAATATTCCCTTCTTGCCAGAAGGCTCCAACTTGGTTCTCTTTTCCTTGGGAACATGAATATAAACAGGACTTCCAAAGATCCTCAAATGACTGACTTCAGGCTTCTTCCCGGTAAAGGCTTCTTCTGGAGTCATATTCTCCAAGATCTTATGAGGACTTCTGTTCCGGACATACACAGCTGTCCTGGATGCTTCTGCCCATAGGAATGTTTGTAAATCTTGATCATGGACCATGGCCTTCGCTGCTTCCACAATCGTTCTGTTCTTTCTTTCTGCAACACCGTTTTGTTGAGGATTATAGGGAACACAGAACTCCCTCTTAATCCCTGCATCAATACAAAAATTCCGAAAACTACCAGAGGTGTATTCTCCACCATTGTCAGATCTAAGGACTTTAATTCTTTTACCAGAAATATTTTCTACCAAGGCTTTAAAATCTTTAAACCTATCCAACACTTCCTCAGACTCTTTAGATTTCAAAAAATAAATCCAAGTCTTCCTAGAGTGATCATCAATGAAAAGAACATAATACAAGAAACCACACGAAGAAGGAATAGACATAGGACCACATAAATCAGAATGAATAAGCTCTAAAATATGCTTAGATCTGTTTTCTCTACTATGAAAGGGGGCTTTTATATTCTTACCTAATGCGCAGCCCTTGCAAGTACCTCCGTGCTCTTGAGTGAACTTAGGAAGGCCTGTCACCATCTTCTCCATGATAGGTAGGGCTCGGAAGTGCAAGTGAGCCAATCTCCGATGCCAAAGATCACAAAGACTTGAGGTGTCATGAACCAAAGCTTGTAAAGAATGTGTGCAAACCTTGTAGAGGTTATCATGTCTAACTCCAATTACTTGAGCATTCTTGAAGCTAGAGTTTTCCATCCAAACTAGAACTTTACCTTTGGAGAAGGCAACTTGATATCCTTTATCTTCCAAAGCTGAAATAGAGATAAGATTGCGCTTGATTCCAGGAACATAAAGAACATTACCCAATTGAAGTGATGTGCCGGAATCCAAGTGAAGTGTAGAGGTCCCAATTCCTTTCACGGAGTAGCTGGCATCATCTCCAATGATGACTTGTTCAAAAGACTCCTTTTCCACCAAACTTGTTAAGTGTTCCTTAAAGCCGGTAATATGACGTGAAGCACCACTGTCGATTATCCAAGTGTTGGTGTTGGAAGGTACACTGCTTGATAATGCTGAATAGAACAAATATTCACTTGAATCCTTTTGAGGAGAGGCATCATCAACATCTGCAACGGTGGCTTGTTGCTTAGGTCTAGTTGGACAATACTTGGCGAAGTGCCCAAACTTGTCACACCTAAAACATTGAATCTTGGACATATCCCTCTTCTTCTTGAATGGAGGTGCATCATCACTTCCCTTGTCCCGATTCCTTTTGAAGAATCCTTTCCTTCCATCTTTTCCTTTCTTCTTTGATGCATGGGAGGCGAGAACATGAATGTCTTCATTCTTTGAACTTTGATCCACGCCTCTTGCCACCAACCTTGATTCTTCTTGAATACAATCAGACCTTAGACGATCAAACTTAGGCAATTTCAATCTTGCACTGATTCCTTGAATGAAGGATTCCCAAGACAAAGGTAGCCCATTGAGGGCGAGCATGGTCAAATCCTTGTCATCAACCATATACCCAATTGTTGAGAGCTGATCTCTCAAATTTGAAATCCTCATGAAGTATGCAGTAACAGATTCTCCCTTTGACATCTTCACATGATGCAATTGATGCTTTAGTGCAAGAGCTCGACTGGTATTGTTGACTTCGTACATCTCTTCCAAGGTCTTGAGCATATCTCTCGCTATCTTCAACTTAGAGATGATAGGATCAATATGATCACTGGCAGTCAAACAATATCTTCATTGCTTTAATATACTTGACCAGCGCAACTTTCTTCTTCCTCCCTCGGGGTTTAGAAATAGGTAAAAGACTCCACAGACTCACCCAAGTCATTTTCAACAAGGTGAGCATGATCTAAATCTCCATGGAAATTGATTGGAATTGCACCTTAAGTCTATCTTCAACCTTCAAGCCATTCACCATCTTGGTGATGTAGAGATTAGTGAGCAACAAAGGATATGCTGGTTTACAATGTCGATCACAGTCCTCTCAAACCAGCTCATTACCATGTAAATTTCAATGACAGGATTATAGTACCTGAGAAAATAATTCCAAAAAGCGAAGCAAATGCCAATGAGGATACCTGGAAAACCCTCCTCTGAGGGAAAAACCCGAGCAACAAGATCTTATAGGCCCCTCTTGATGGCAACAATTCTCACTTCCACAATGAGAAACATTAACACAAAGCCAATAAACCACAGCCTGTGTAGATGCAAGGCAGGAGAAAACAAATTGACTTTCCTTGGTCAAATTCGGCCTTAGAGGGATTCTCGGGCTATGTGAACCTTTCATAATGCATTGTACTTGCACTCTTGAAGGAATTAGCTTCCACGGATGCTATATGCTTGAAATCCTATGTTCCACCGGCGTCGGGGACGGGGGGACGTCGAGAAGCGGGGACGGGTTTCCGGGACGGGGGGACAAAGGGGCCTCAATTTCGGGAAGGCAGGGGGACGGCGGGGGGACGGCGGCGGGGGGACGGGAGGGGGGACGGGGTGTATATACTATATACTATACATATGGTACTTAAAATGCTAGTTATGAAAAGATGTATAAGACTATTAAGAAGTAAAATAGCAAAATTGAAATACTAAATTAGTACTTGAACATTGAACATTGAATATTGAAGTTTTCAGTATCGAATGATGAATTACTAATTAGAAATTAGAATAGTAATACTCAATACTACAATGTAACAATTGTTGCATCGGCAAATGGAAGATTTCTATTATATAATATCAAAAATATCTGATTATAAAGATGATTACAATGAGTAGCATGATTATATGATATCAAAACAAGTACAAAATCAAAATGTCAAAATGACAAAATGTAGTGAAGGAGGCAGAGGCCTCTAATCATCCCTCGAGAGGTCGGCAAACTCCTCATCACTAGAACCACTGGACTCCTCAAGGTCAAGATCCGCCAAAGGAACACCAACCAACCCTATATCTGAAGCATCCTCATCCTCATCAATCTGTGATGGCTCCTCTGGCTCTACATCCCATCGTGCTGCTGGGCTCTCCTTGTACACACGTGTCCTGCGGTCAATGATACGCAAGGCACTATGTACAACCACTAGCTTCTCTGCTCTCTTAGAGGTAAGTCTATTCCTCTTAAGAGAGTGGATGAAGCTATAAGTAGACCAGTTCCTCTCAGAAGCTGAAGAACTAGAAACCTGGGACAACAAACGAATGGCTAGTGTGGTAGTCAGTGATTTCGGTCCATGACAAGTCCACCACAAAATTGGATCCTCCTGTGCCATAGTTTTTATGTCCGCCTTTGCTGCAGCCTTATAACCCCTAAGAATAGCAAATTTCATCCACTCAGTGCGAATGTTGCCAGCAGCTTCAACATCATACATCCTATCAATGCATTTGAAGAACCCTTCCTTCACCTCATCATCCTGAATCGGTGTAACTCTCCCAGGCCTAGGCATGTACCACTTCGGATTCAATGCATAAGCAGCCATGTGCAAGGGAGTGTTTAGGCTGTCCCATCTACGCTGAATAATAGGCTGAATGTAAACATTGTAGAACGCTAAAGTGGGGTCCTTCTCTTGCATAGCTGCCCTCATCTGACCAAGCATAGAATCAATGCACTCATACACCTCCCCAAGGTTAGGTGCATCCCCATCCCCATATCTGATGACCTGTACAACTGGTGTAATGATGGTGACAATATATTTTGCATCATGCCAAAATGCATCACTCTTCACTATCTCCTTCACCCTCTTCCCCTGCTCTGTCCTGGACCCATCCCAACGATTCCAGTCTTGTGTCATAACCATGACTTGCAGTGGCTCTTGCAACTCAAGCATTCTCTCCAAAAGAATGAAATAGGATGCATATCTGGTCTCAACTGGTTTCAAGAACTCCTTCTTCACGAAGCTCCTGAAGATGGCATGTGAAGTGTGGTGGTTGCAGATATACATCTGCACATCTCTAGCATTGCTGACCACTCCTCTAATCCACTCAATCTTCCCCATGTCCTTGAGTGCATTGTTCATGGCATGCACACAACATGGAGTCCACCAAATGTGTCTGTATGATGCCTCTATAAGCCTCCCTACAGCTCTGCACACATGTGCTGCATCTGTCACTACTTGGACCACATTTTGTGGCCCAATCTCCTCAATAGCTGCCCGAAGGATCTCAAACTGAAAATCAGCATCTTTTCGATGCCCTGAACAATCAACTGCCCTGAGAAAGAATGGCCCCTCTGAACATGTAACTATAACATTGATGAGTGGACGATGCCTAATGTCCGTCCACCCATCCATAACTATGCTACATCCAGAGTCCTCCCAACATGCCCTCATCGTCTCCATCAATGAATCGATCTTGGCATAGTTGTTATCCAAGATCGTGGTCCTCAATTTGTGCTCACCTGGTGGCACATATGATGGTCCTCCCTTCGCCACCATCGACATCATCTCCTTATAATAAGGAGATCGAGCTACATGGAATGGGATTCCATTGGCAAAAAAGAACCTGCCAATGGAATCATCTATCTGATCCCTCAGGTGCACATTAAATAAATCAGCTATGGGGTTAGGCTGACTTTGCATCTTGCGTTTCCCCTTGCCCTGTTGTGATGCAGCCATAGTGCTATAAGTGGATGACGGTCCTGAGGCTGACCCTGACAATGTTCCTGCTCTCTGATGCAATGTAGGAGTAGAAATACGTGGCTGCGTCTGCATTTGCTGCTCTTGAATCTGCTGAATAGTCTGAATATGTTGCCTACCAGACAAGGTAGTAGGCATTGGAACTGCCAGGTCATCTGGAACACCCCAAAGCTTGTTGAATTCAATTCTGTATTTCAAATTTTTAGGGTCCTTCAAAAATTCGCATGCTCCCACACCCTTTCCTGGCCAAAAGAGGAAGTGTGCATTAACTCTGGTGATGCTCCCAAACCAATCATCACCACAAATGTTGCATTGCCATTTCCTCGTACCACTAGTTGATGACGTTGGGGCTGCTATTCTTGTTGCAAACTGTTTGAGAGGAGATTTGGGATCATAACGACCCCTAGCCCACTTTGCCAAAACCTGGGAAGGGCAATCAGTAGAAACTGGTGCACTAGCTATGGAACTAGCCCTTCTGGATTTGACCCTTGCTCACCCCCCTCATTGTGCTCATCCTCATGCTCAGGTTCATATTCTGATTGGCTTGCACTATGAGAATCAGTTTCCATCTCATGCTCACTCATTTCATGACTATGGGAGCTCATTTTGACACTGCATTTCACAAAATGAAAAAAAATTCAATAAACACATAGTTTCAGCCTATGCCCTACTTTAAAATTAAAAAATAAAACTCTATATTTTAAATTTTCCAACAAATTTTATATTGCAAAACAAAATCTAAGATTCTAAATTAATTTAGAAACTAGAAAATGGAACAACAAGAATTTAGAATTTAGAAATGAAATAAGAAAAATTAAAAAATGAAACAACAAGAAATGAAAGAACTTAGAACATTGAAAATCAGAAAATAAAATAAAAAATAAGTTAAAAACCCTACCTTTTGCTTGAAAAATCTCTTCAACAAGGTGAAGAATCTTCCTCCTCTTCTTCTTCTTGCTCCTTGACACTCCTTTTTCACTTGCAATCACTCCTTTCACTACTCCAATCACTCTTTCCTCAGCCTTCACTCTTCTTCTTCTTGCTGTAGCAAACAAGTAGAAATGCAAATGTGAATAAAAATGAAGATTAGAGGGCCTTTTGAAGGCATGTTAGAGTTTAGATGGGCCCCACATGCCCTTAGGGTTCGAACATAACAAATAGACTATTAAAAAAATCTTTAAAAATTGAGTTTTAATGTTGCAAATGGCTGTCCGCCGCGGGAGACGCCTGGGCGTCCCTGAGACGCTCGAGGGACGCCCAGGCGTCTCCCTCGGCGTCTCGGGGACGCCCAGGCGTCTCCGGCGGCGAGCTGAGCAATGGTGGCGCCGCCGGAAACGTCGGGACGCCGTCCCCACGTCTCCGGGACGTCCCCGTCTCCGAGACGCTAGGGCCTAGAGGGGGGGACGCGTCCCCGGGGTTCACTGCTGAAATCATACTTCACAGTTCACACTTGAAGAAGTTCGCACCTTGACAGAAATCGGACTTATATAATTCGCTTCTTGAATGGTATTCGCAATCTCTAAATAATAAATTCGCACTGGATGTGTGAGGAGTGAACAATTTGAACTTCTATATATACAATACTATGAGA
>VDFB02273511.1:0-40523 GCA_007258455.2 Sequoia sempervirens
TCGCTGACCTCATTGGGTTTAACCTCTGTTTATCTTCATTCAATGAGTCAGTGGGGAATAGTGAAGATTGTTTCACCGGACTGATCTTGATCGCTCATTTAAGGTGTTGGGGCACAGGATCAGTAGTGGGAAGTGGGTCCCGCACTGTACCTAGGACACGTGTTGGCTTATCGCTAACCTCGTTGCTTTTATCTGGCATGCACTTTACTCCCGTGAGTTGGCAGGGTACAATTCAAATTTCATTGTTGATCGTCAAATCTTGCAAGTTGCACAACACATGATGTTAGCATTAAATGGAAAAGACATGGCTTGCCTGGTGGTGACATGACTACAGGATTAATGACTTAATTTTCAAGTCATTGGACTTAAAAAATTTTGCAACCTGACTTTAGTAAAACCTTGACATAGCGAGAAAGGATGACCAGTTGCTAAGACAAATGGGGTCGGTGAACAAATGTGGCGAGGGGCTTAGAAAATCACTTAAGAGCTTGATGACTGACTAAACGAGTCAACATGAAAATAGAACATTAGCACACTTTTTGATTTAAAAAACCTACTCTCTTGGGGACATGGATTTAGAATGGAAACCAGGCTCATAAGAATTGAACTAAAATTCTTCAGAATTTAACAAGCTCCATCAATGGCTCATACTCGGGGATGCATACCTCTGGTGGGTATGGTGAGAAAAGAATCTCTGGTTGAAGTAGACCAAGGCACAAGACCCAAAACCAAAGGACTTACTCAGACAAGGAAAGTAGACCCAACAAGAAATAAAACACACCAGACCACATATTTACAATACTTACAAAATGTACATAGAACAATTTTACAAAGTAGAGCCTTCAGGCTCCAGAACTTCAGAGACAAATTTTTGTCTGTCAAAAACTTTAATTTGTATGCCCTTGTCCCTTTCTATTGAAGGTTCCTCAGGATGAATCAAGAAGGTGAAATTTTCATATTCCACATCACTGTGAGACACGTGATCATCAAGAACTTGTTCATCAAATTTGAAGGCCTGATAAGTGCTTTGGCTTTGACTAGGCCATTCCTCATTGCATTTAGGAAAGAAAACATAGCTAGGTCTATTTCCAACTTGCCTTCCATAACTATTAACCCCCTAAGGTGAGAGAAGTTCCATAATCAAATCCATTAAATACAGAATATCTACAAAAAACTCCACTGTAGCCTCATATTGTCCTATATATTCCTCACAATCACTAGTGTTTGTGCTCTTCACTTGAATGAGAGGGTACTGAAGTATCTGTATACTCAATAGAGTCATAGTGTATTCCTATCTTCTTAACATAAGACAATGTTGTGAGAGTATATGTGCTACCACCCTGTGGATCTTTAATATATGGCTTTCCGACTATCCCTTCAAATATGTAATCCTTCTCCACAGAGGAATGAAGCAAAGCATGTTCATCCTTGTGATTTCCCTCATTATGTTCAACACTAACCTCATACTCAAGGGCTTCTTCGTTGATATTTATGCCTCTAATCTTCACATACAATTTAGCACCTGACAAATTAGATGTAGCATCTTTATGGATAAGACCACCCACCTCAACATCATTTGGATCACCACTCATAGAATTTACCTGATCCTTGTTAGTAATATCCTCAACAAGAGGATTAATCCATCCCCAATAAGGACTATCATTTGTAACTTCATCCTCCCAAATGTCTTCATCAAATAAAAAAAAAATCCATGCATTAGTTGGATGTATCTAATCATTTTTAAAATCAAGATACAAGCAATTCAAAGAACCAATGTACTCAAAATTAGTACAGTCATTTGAAGAACATAGAGAAGCAAATTCACAATTATACTCATTATTTGTATCTACAACATCAATCCGTAATAAGAACATTCTTCACATGATGAGAACTGCTCAATGCCTAGGAAATTCACATTTGCAAGGCTATTAACATATCTCGTACTAGAGGCAAAGGATTCCATGTCCACTTCATATGAAGAATCATATTCAGTGGTTGATTTCTCAGGTTCAATTTCATTAGTTTGACCTATCATGTGAATGATGACACTAGAATCAAGTACATTCCCTTGATTCTATGTCCTCATCTTCATTATTATCATCTACATCTATTTCTAGATCTTCATCTAAATGACAACATTCAACAATTACTTGTTCTGGTTCTGATGCTTCTTCTTGATCTGATGACCTTATTCCTTAACTATTTGCAACATGACAACTATTACCTTCCCAAGTACCAGATGAAGACACATGACCATGTTCCATTCTTTCCACAATATTTATCCAATCTACCACTTGGTCTAGGCTACAAGGTTTTAAATCCTCAGACCATTGACTAGATCCTAGCATATATGCTTCACAAAATAAATTAATGCACATTTGATCACTAGGTCTAAGATTCCTAGGAATTTCCATCAGCATATCCAAGAATCTTGAAAATAATTCATATGGTGACTCATCTTCATGTCTCCTTATTTCATGCAACATCTTGATAGAGAGGATTATATCAAATTTTCCTCTCTTTGGCTAATGTGAAGCCTTTGCATGTTTGTATTCTACATGTCTTGGGAGTAGAGTGGACACAACATCTATAAGGTCGATTTCATGACACATCCTCTTACCCTTTGAGCTACTTGGTTCAAAATTGGGGGTAGTGCTAGAACTACTGCTATCAATTGTAGGTCCTCTCATCATCGAGTATATCAAATTATTCTCAATGTCAATGGCAATGTGATAGGCTTGATGTAAAGTTGTGGGTTCCTTGTCTCTTAACAAGAAACTCATCTTCTTATCAAATGCTCCTAGATATATCACCAAACATTCTGCATCGTTTGGCCTTATGTCTTTTGGGATTTCTTTGATTGCCTTTGCAAATCCTAGATTGAAATCAAGGACCAATTCCCCTTGATTTATATGGATCTCCATAAATGATTTCCTTACCACACTTGGATTTACCCTTTCGCCAAATTGCTCCATAAAAACTATTACAAATTGACTCCATGAGGTAATGGAACTTGTTGGAAAATATGAGTACCAATCTCTGGCATCATCCTTTAAAGTTTGAACAAAAAGTTTCATGACAACATCTTTATAATTCACCTCAAAATCCCCCATAACATCTGTGAACATTTGTAGATGCTTAGAGGCTGATTCAGAACCTTGCCCTGTGAACTTGGGAAAATGTTTCCTAACATCCTTAGGAATTAGGTTAGGGAAACCTTCAATACCACTAAAAACTAATGTCAAATACCTTTCAATAAAAAAATCCCTTTGAGGGGATGACATAGTTTCTTCACCTTGCATACTTTAGCTTGATTCTTCATGGAGAGACTTTTCAAAAGGCAATGCTTAATAGAATAACATATTTCATGGATAATCACAAATTTTATGGATAGGAAGTATGAAAAGAATTACTATTATTCCCTGTCATAATGCAAATCCATCTAGTAGGGAATTATTTATGCTCCTAAGCCTTGAAAATTTCTCATAAACCTTCTTCAACATAGAAACACTTAATTTACATTTATGAAAATTCCTAGGAATTTTATAGAATCTGTTAATCTTTCTTCCTGACTGCAATTTATGCAAATATTTGAAAGCTTCTTCACAAATTCACTGGTTCCTTGGACAGAGTCGCCACCTCTTTTCATAGAGGAATAATCTTCAAGAGTAAATATTGTTCTCGGTCTATTCCAACAGCAAAGTCACACTCATATCCTTTGATCTTTGCTGTAATAAATCTTTTACAGGTTCAAGGGCTTTTCAATTGTCTGAACAAAGATGTCAAGATCTAGTTTATGAATGACAAATGTTATGACTCACTGCGAATGATATGACTCTATTTCTAGATTCTTTAATGAGAATTTTCTCATATTCTCCCCAGCAGAGTCGCCATTCTGTTGGTGTTTTTTCTAGTGCACTCAAAGGAACTTCTAAGGAATTGTCATTTCCTATACTCAAAACTCTTGAAAATGACTGGCCAACTAACAAGATCTAGTCATAGACTAAGATCTTCTACACTTTAGGCTTCGTGGGGCCAAGGAGGGTATTCCTATTGGTGTTCGCTTAAGATGCACTTGGTGAAACGCATAATTTTCATAGATCATTTCAACTGAAAGGTAAATATGCAAAACATACTATGGAATTGGCTAGTTCCTAAGTAATTTGCTACCATTTCATTAAATGCCCACACTTATGACAAATGAATACAAGATTTGTGTAAAGATTTTGAAAATTTTAAAATGATTTTTAAATTTTGCCTCTAGGTTGGCCACCATAGAATAATTTGATTAACCCATTAGGAAAATCCTAAGGAAACTATTCAGTGCCTTATGCAATTGGGCTATGGAATCATATGCATACTATCAGTAATATAGAAGTGATCTCAAATTCTTAAGGAAAGAATATCTTCATAACAAATTTGTATTATGAGACTTAAGACCTGTGATGTACAACTTCTTATCACATCCTAAGTAGATAATTGTAAATCCATAGCTCCTATTTAAGTATTTAATTGATTACTTGAATCAAGGCACAAACAAAGATATACATTTGAATTCAAACTCAAAAGAGGAATGAAAATGTTATTTACAATTCCATTCCAAATTTACTCAAAACCCACATAAGGAGAGAAGGAGAGAAAATGCATCATAGGTAGATTTTCATTTATATTGATAGATCATATATGTACAACAATTTAAGACAATATGTGTATATTCATTCAAAATAGCCCAACATAGGCATTCTTTTCTATTCCTTTAACTATAATCACATTATGTTTGGCCTAAACCTAGCCTAATATTCTCTATTAACTTCTCTTCTCCTTTTCTTTTCTCTTCTTTCTCTCTATCTCCTATTTTCTATTAACAGGGAGCAAAAAACTTTGGATTCGAATGTAGTTACAATACAAAATTGTAATTTCACTTGAATTTCAGCAACATTTGGTATGAATTTTGAAACCCACATGCTAAAATTGCAGAAAACAAGCCAAAAAGAGAAAAGCTTAAGCCATAATAGCCACCAGGGAAGAAAGTGCAAAGTGCCACCAAAATTTCCTTGCCACTCGAGCACCATGAACCAAACAACCAAGACACCATGCAAGCACACGACCCATGTCGAATCATCAGGATTTTACCATGAAGGAAAACTAGAGAGTCACCACAGCAAAATTCACAAAATATAAGCAAAAAGAAGATGACCAATTCATTTACCCATCACATCTCCACATGCCAAGTCACGGCCACGATAAACCCAACCACTCCTAGTCATAGCAAGAGGAAGGGAAGAAACCTCAGTTTCTCCTTCCTTATTTTCCTTTTTTAGTTATGCTTCCATTATGCCCACATGGGGTCTTCACGGTCAGAGGAAACACAACAATCACCCCCTCCTCTGAGATCAAGCCCTTGTTTAGCATGTCCAGGTACCGAGCATAGGATGAATTAGCCTCTGAATCATGGCTACCAGAAGAGGTACTTGTAAGGCTAATGGGGGGGTGTTGGCACCTGTAAGAGTCATGCCCATACCTTACGGTTCGCCTAGACCTAGTCAAAGACTGCACTGGGCATTTTCCTTTATCTCGTTCTACCTTAGTAGCCCCACCCTCAAATTGCAGTCTGTGACTACATCTTCTCGGTGCCAACTTGGAATTAGAAGTAGTAGCTACCTCTATAATGGGAGCGACTTCATATGCACCAAGACCAAAACTTTGTGAATTTAGATGGACTGACCTTCTCACTGGATTGCTTATCTTTCTTTCCTACTAATTTCTCATGCTAGAGAGTGTTTAACTAGCTTGTGATAATGGTGCAAGTAACAACCACCTCAACTGTATTTATTGAGTAAAACCATAGAAACATTGTTTATCACACATGCGCAATTCTGACATCCCATTGGGAGATGTACCGACACCGTTTAATTCCCATTTGCATGGAAATCATTTAATTATTCTTCATGATTGTCTACATTTTCCTCTTCACACGAGTTGAGATCAACTCGATCACTATGCAGAGTGCAAGCCATTAATGCAAGCTTGTCACATGCCATTTTTGAATGAGATCCATTGATCTTCTACCTTGATGGATGATTGAATGGCTAGCTCGTGTTTGACCCTTGTTGATTTCCAAAAGTTCCTCGTTGATGTGCTTTCAGCCAATCACTTCTTTCCATATCAGATGACATTGTCACTACTTGTGGGCTCCATGGTCCAAGTGAGCAAGAGACTAGTGTCATGATCTCACTGACCTCATTGGGTTTAACCTTTGTTTATCTTCATTCGGCGAGCCAGCGAGGAAAAGTGAAGATTTTTCTATCAGACTGATCTTGACTACTTGTTGAAGGTGTCGGGGCATGAGATCGGTAATGGGAAGTGGGTATCGCATTGTACCTAGGACACGTGTTGGCTTATCACTAACCTCACTACTTTTATCTGGCATGCACTTTACTCCTATGAGCTAGTGGGGTATGGTTCAGATTTAATCGTTGATCGTCGAATCTTGCAAGCTGCACAACACACGATGCTAGCATTAAATGGAAAAGACATAGCTTGCCCAATGGTGACATGACTACAGGGTTAATGATTTAATTTTCAAGTCACCAGACTTAAAATTTTGTGCAACCTGACTTTAGGAAAACCTTGACATGATGGGAAAGGATGACCGGTTGCTAAGACAAATGGGGTCGGTGAACAAATGTGGCGAGGGGCTCAGAAAATAACTTAAGAGCTTGACGACTGACTGAACGAGTCAACACGAAAAATAGAACATTGGCAGACTTTTTGATTTATAAAACCTACTCACTTGGGGACAAGGGTTTAGAATGGAAACCAGGCTCATAAGAATTAAACTAAAATTCTTCATAATTTCACAAGTTCCATCAAAACCCATTGAGGAATGAAAGAGAAATAATAGATCCATATAATTTGGACCTTACACATTCTCCTCAAAAGCTCCACATAGTTGTATACTAAGAAAAAAGGATTTCATTATTGAAAAACATGCTATTTTGACCTATACATTGTTAGGTTGTTTTTGATGCAGATATTTTCTTGGAGAGAGTCTGTAAGTGGAAATTGTACATTATTGTATTTATTTAGAAGCTACCAACACAATTTTCTCCTTTTGTAACATTATTTTGTTCAATTTTTTAGTGTTGTTTCTTTTATATTGTATGAGCTAGAGTATATGTTCAATATAATATAGGTCTTGTGTATTATTTTTTAATTTATACTTGGCCTAGTATATTTCTATTTAGGAAAAAAATGGTGGCATGACCAACATTGTTATAAAGCACTCTAACAGTATTTTAATATCCATATTAGTGTTCTTCAATGAATCAATAGTTTTATTCCTTGCTAGTGTAATATTTTTGTGGTGTTAAATGTTTGTTAAATATTAATAGTATATAAACCCTCAGTTTTCTTTATAAATTGTTTGCAATGGAAAACCTATGATTCTACAACTAGTTTTTTTATTAGACAACCAACAATTGGTGGGTCAACCCACAATACTACATGCCCCACTTTTTGGCTAGACTAGGACATTGAAATCAACAATTTTACCAAATTTTCATTTTATGAAACCTATAGAAACTAAACCATTAATTATAAATTTGGAGATGATATGAACTAAATATTTGTGAGGATTTGTGTGTAGATTCTAAATATATATTTTAAAAAATTTAGAAATAAATTATGAATTTTTTGTGCATAAATTTTAATAGCTTATTTTTTTATAGTAAACAACATTTTAAAAAAAGTGGTGTTTATGTCATCAAGCATAATTATTTTTTATTGAAAGGATAAAATTATAATTTTTAAAATATAGATTTGTAACATCAATATCTCGTGCATGGATATTTTTTCATGATTTTTTTGTTGCATATATTTTTTTTAATTAATTATTTAAGACAAAGTAATTATAATTTGGACATAGGTGTACATTGTCACACATAACTTGTTTTTTATGTATTGAAATGAATTCATTTATTTTTAGCTGAAACAAGGGCATCAATACCTAGTGTACACACATTTTTTCACATATGTGAAAAATATATATTTATGTTTGGCGAAAAACCTATATTCACAAGAATAAAAAATAAATATAATTAAGTAGCACCTTACAAACCACCATCTCAAGATTGGCGATCAAATTTGGAAACCCTATATCATCCTAGTTTTCATGTATCTAAGGTTGTGAATGCTCATCTAAAGGTTAAAGGGAATAATTTCAAACAAGGAAAGAATAGTGATAATGGCTGGGATAGCCATTAGAAAGGTGTTCTCTTCAATCTAGAGTAACAAAATACAAAAAATAGGTTCTCAGTTCTGCAAAAAATTGATCAAGACCAGCAAGGTAGGACAAATGTTGTCAATAAAGGGAAAGATCTAGACAAAGGAAAGCCCCCAAGGTAGAAACAAGATGAGAGGGTTTCACTACAAGAAAATATACATGAGCATGCAGTCTCTACTAAGGATGCAACAGGCTTCCCCAAATAGAGTCAAAATAAAATTAAGAAAGCATAGGGGAAAAAATAGGTAGATGTAAAATATGTGAGGAATGCATCCAAATCACATCAATGGAAGTAGAAAGGAAAAAATGGGAAGAAAGTTGCAAATCAAAAGACAATACACAGTGGAAAAGGAGGTCACATGCAATGGAGATGCATATATTCCAGTGGAATGCTAATTAAAGGGCGACTATATCAATCACCTTTCTTGAAGATTTGCTAGATCCCCAAGTTAATTATCTTCACCAACATGCTTTAATCTATAATTTTTAGAATCTTACCCTAAATATAGAACTGTTAAAAGATTTGATATTTGATGAGTGTGAAGGGGTGACAATGGTTTTTTTACTTAGATCAAGATAAGGGCATTTTCTTAGTGTTTTTTTAATCAAAGTCAATAGAGAAGTCTAGTATTTAAGGTAAAATCATGGGTATGTCAAGGTTTAGGCTTGTTCATGCAGCTTTGGTACCCAAATTTTAGCTCTGCTAATTTTGTGGCAAGATTTTTCCCTTTTTGGATCCAAATGTCATCTCTTCCTTTGGAATATAGGGAATTGAATATGATTGAAATATTGGAAAACCACATAGGTATTTTCCTTAAGCATGATTTAAACTTCTATAAAAATTTTGTTAAAACCTGTCAAATTCTATGCTTTGTTGGATGCAACAAAGAAATTTCCAAACCAAATTCATATTTCATCTAAGTATGGTCAATGGAATCAAGACATTTTATAGGAAAGCCTGGATAATGTTTTTTCTGAGTGTCCCATTTTAGGGCATTCACTAGATGCCTGTATTGAGAAAGAAAATGTTAGTTTTCAAAAGTGTGAAGATAATCAGATTGTGCATAAGAATAATAAGGAAGTGGTGCTTATGGAAGATTCTCTCCATCAACATTCTAGAGAAGATGTAATATTGCAACACTTGGGAGTCAATGCTAATGAGAAGGTGTGTACAAGTGATGTGATAATTTTAAATCAGATATCAAAGAGGCATACCAAATAGATTAAGAAATTTTGCATTAATCTGCATAAGATTCTTCAATAATAACATTCAATTCTCAAGTGCAATCCATCTATTTCTTCCATTTCTATGCAACATTTGGAAGGAATTATGAAGAAACTCATGCTTGGCATAAATTCTATTTCACATAATCAAAATTTCCTAATATATGGTTTGCTCCCTAAGAATAAGGTTGATAATAAGGAAGAAGTGAGTGATCTTATAACCTTAGTAGATGAAGATATTGGCTTACTGACTTTTAATAATTTGTTTCAAGAAGTAGCCTAGAGGAACAAGCTAGTCAAACTTTACTCTCAGAAGGAAATAAGTTGATTAGTATAATTTCAAATGAAGTATCAAGGGAAGAGGTTGGTATAGAATCATTGTCTTTCAAGGAAAAGTTCATTCCAACAATTAAGGAGCTTGAAAACTTCTTTGAGATAGAAGAAGATATGTCAAAAGATTTATTTGGAAGTTCTCCATTGTTAGAATCCTATAAGGTTCTAGGTGAAATTGTAGGAAAAGAGGTTCAATGTATGTTTGATAGTAAGGGTAGTGTAGGAAACCAAAAGATTGCAATTCAGCAACAAAAATTGGAAGTTAATAATGATGTTCAAGGCTCAGAATTTGTATATAGAGAGGTGGGAGGTTTTGATTACTCTCAAACATTGTCAATTTCACAGACTCCCAATAGTCAACCTATGGTAGCTAAATCTCTTGGGAAGAGAAAGAAAATCACACATGACAAAACTATAAGAAGAGATAGTAGCAAGAGTGCAATCAACACTAGATGGTGCCATGACAATTTTTGCAAGAAAGCGTCCGAGGAGAGCATGCCACTCTCCTTGAATTCAATGAGGATTTTGTCTTGGAATATTAGGGGAATCAACGACTCTAATAAGAGAGCTCAGATCAAGCAAAAATTAGTTGCTTGTGGAGCTAATGTTATCATCTTATAGGAAACTAAAACATCTAAGAAGATTTTTGAGTCATGAATCCAAAAATTGAAGTCTTTTCATTCTCCTACACAAGGTGCTTCAGGTGGCCTCATTACACTATGGGATACTAAAACTGTTGTAGAGTTGAAAATAAATGAGAGAAATTGGCTACTTTTGAAGATACCTCATTTTGACTTACACTTTTGGCTGGTAAATGTTTATGCTCCAACGACTATAATAGAAAAGAAACAATTGTGGGATGTTTTTACTCAGGTATTGGATGGGTTAAGGTATGAGAAGGTCATCATTTCCAATGATTTCAATGCCATTATATGTTTCTAGGAAAAAAAGGAGGCATATTCCCATCATAGAAGGTTATAGATGATTTTGACTCTTTTATATCAGATAATTCCTTGCTAGATGTTCAACCAGAAAAAAGGTCAATTTACTTGGACAAAATTGCAGAAAGATTGGATAGATTTTTGTCTTCTTCAAATTGGTGTGTAGGAAAGAAGGTTTTTTCATCATATTTTTTTCCTTTTACATGTTTTGATCATTATGCCATATTTTTAAATATTGATGCAGCCAAATCAGTTGTAAAATCCACATCTACTTTTAAATTTGAAAAAATGTGATTTCGTCATCTTCATTTTCTTCCTTTACTGTACATTAATGGTGGGAAAGTGCTCCATTCATAAGAGGGTCAAGAATGTTTTGGCTAGCTCACAAGTTGAAATATATTAAAAAGTAGATCAAGCATTGGAATATCCATGTTTTTAAAAATATATTTGAACATAAAGAAATTTTTTTCAAGGAGTTATCAGATATTAATGATAAAATAATAGCTCAGAGGTTAGATGCTAATAATTTTGATCAAAAATAGAAGTTGCAAGAAGAGTGGTCAGAGCTTGTGGCAAGGGAAGAAATATACTACAGACAAAAAACTAGGGAGTTATGGTTAAAAGAGGGAGATCGAAATACAAAGTTTTTTCATGCTTCAACATGGATCAAAAAGTCATTAAACACCTTGTTCAAAATTCAGTGTATTTCCACAGGAAAGGAATTAGTGAAGGAAGATAAAATTCAAGTAGAAGGAATTAGCTTCTTATCTACTCTCTTGTCTACTCCTGAGAATAAGTCAACAACATCAGTTAAAGATACATAAGATCTCTTGGACTTTATTCTTGCACTAGTTTAACAAGAGTATAATGATTATTTGATGAAACCATTTTCATTTGAAGAGGTTAAGAGAGTGGTTTTTTCTTTATCACCTGATAAAGCACCTGGACCGGATGGATTCACTGCTCTATTCTTTCAAAAATGTTGGGATTTTATTGGGTGTGATATGTTTTTAGCACTAGAGGAATCAAGGAGAATGGGGACTATGCTAAATCAATTAAACACAACAAAAATTGCAATCATCCCTAAAGTAAAAGATCCAAAAAAATTTATAGAATTTAGGTCCATATCTTTATGCACCATAGTATATAAAATCTTTACTAAATTCATTTATCTTAGAGTTCAACCCCTCATATCTAAAATAGTGTCTCAAGAACAAGGTGGGTTTGTACTAGGAAGAGAAACTTCTTAGGGGCTTTAGTAGATCATGAAGTTTTGCATTCCATTAAAATTCATAATATTTCATCTTTCATCATTAGGTTGGATATGATGAAAGCATATGATAGAGTGAATTGGGATTTTTTGATTTAGGTCCTTAAAAAAATGATTTTAGCTATAAATGGTGCAAGTGGATTCTCTCATGTTTATTAGGGGCAAAGTTTTCAGTTATTGTAAATGGGTCTCCAGTAGGTTTTCTTAGTTCGACCCAAGGTGTGAGACAAGGAGATCCTTTATCCCCACTATTTTTTATCCTCATGGTGGAAGCATTATGTAGGTCAATACAAAAGGTTCATTCGCAGGGCTTATGGCAGGGTGTTTCAGTACCGAACACAAGCATTTAAGTGACACATTAATTATTTGCAGATGATACCCTTTTATTTGGGAAATCTTTGTTGGGTGAAGCCTTATAGGTCAAATCAATTATTGATAAATATTCCTCTGCATTAGGATATAAAATTAATGCAACCAAATCCAAAATATAAATCTTCAATACAAAAGTATCTATAACAAGAAGATTGGTTGTGATGCTAGGCTTCCAAAAATCTAAGCTTCCATGCACATATTTGGGCATTCCTTTCTTCATGGGTACAAAAAAAAATTTGTATTGGAGTAAAGTGTTAGAAAAGGATAAAGTCTAGAATACTCTCTTGGAAAGCTAGATGGATTTCATTGTCTGGTAGAATTTTGTTGATTAAATCTGTCCTTGCAGCCATCCCAAATTATTACTTGGCTGTAATGCAGGGCCCAAAGGGTGTCATTCTTCAAATTGAAAAAACTATAAAAAAAAAATTTGTGGAAAGGGAACATAGATGCAAAAATGAAAATTCCTCTAGTTTCTTTGGAAAGCATGTACTTAGATAAAGCTAATGGGGGAGTGAGGATACATAATTTTTCAGCCATAAATATGGCATTGGGGGAAAAACTTGTATGGAAAATATATGCCAAACTAGATTTGAAATGATGTAAGTTAATGTTGAGTAAATACTTGGATAATGAGAACCCATCTAGAATTTTCACAATCTCTAAACCCTCAAGTGGTTCAATTATGTGGAATTTCATTTTTTCATGTAGGGACGTTATTATTCCATACTTTTCATGGGAAGTAAACAATGGTACACAAGTTCAATTTTGGATAGACTCAAGGAACGATCATCCTCTTCTTAACTCCATTCATGAATTGGAATTAGCTGAACAAATTTTATCAACATGATGGGGTTCATCTTTAAAGGATTGTGTTTTTTCTTTCGATTTAGTGACAGGGTTTGTTAAAAGGAAGGATCTTTCAGTGACTTCAATATCTCCTAGTCAGAAACTCATCTTGGCAAATATCCTAAACAACAGATTTGTGTCTCTTTCTAACAAACTAGATAAGATAATTTAGGCTCCTTCTAAGAATGGAAGCTACATATTTAAGGAGGATTATAAACCAATTATTTGTCATGAAACATAGGTCATATCTCAAAGAGCATATTCCTTTTAATGGAATCCAATGATATTACCAAAAGTTGGAAGCTTTGCTTGGCTAGCACTAAGAAATTGAATATTGACAAGTGATAGGTTGGCTAAATTAGGCATTGTTGACATCTTCAAATGTGTGTTTGTAAAGAGGCATATGAGTCAGTGGATCATCTATTTGTAAGTTGCTCAGTGGCACATGAGATTTGGTCTTTCATAATGGAGAAACTAAATGTATCATTTCCATTGCCTTATTCATTGTGGGACTTATTCACAAGTTAGCCAACTTTGTTTAAGACATCTCTTTTTGCATGTATATGGAGAGTGACCCTAGCAGTAGTAATTTGGTCAATTTGGTGGGAGAGAAATAGATGCATATTTAGAAGCCAATCTTCCTCAATTCAAAAAATCAAGGAGAATATTGAAAAAGTCATTTTGGAAGTTTTAAATTCTTATGTTTGAAACTATAAAAGAGTTTCCCCCTTGTTCACCAGTTGGGATGATTATGTTTTGCGCCACTGGAAGAATATTTCATTATCATTTATAGGTTCTCTCTTTGTGCTAAATAAGTCCAAGTTTGATAGAAGTACAATAAGACGGTTGCCTCCTAATATAGAATTCTCTAAGCTCAATTTTGATGGAGCTTCAAGAGGAAATCCTGGTGTGTTAGGTGTAGGGATTTGTATTCATAATTGGAAAGGTGGATTGGTTGTTAAATAAATTCTATTATCTATTGGCACAAATAACATAGTGGAGGCACAAGCACTCTTTCATGGTTTGTAGTTAGAAAAAAATCTCAATCTCAACAAGCTTCATATTGAAGGAAAATCATTATTAATAGTCAATGTTTGTAAAGAAAAGATGATATACAACTATAAATTAGGCTATATTCTTAGGAAAGTTAGGTTACTATTAACCTCTTTTGAAGAAATTCAAATTTCCCACACATATCATGAGGGAAATAAATTGGTGGATGCACTTTCCAATTTTGGGTGTGAATAGAAGTAATTAGAGATCATAGATGATATTGATGCCATTAAAAAGTACCTATGGTTAGAAGAGAGAGTAAGAGTAGAGCAATTTTTTCAGTGATTGGAAATTCAAAATGACTTTCAGAGTCCAATTGGCTATGGTGTTGGAGTGCCAATTGGTTATGGTGTTAGCTCAATGGCCAATCATTTATGGGAATGAGGTGGCGGTGGTTTCGTTTCAAGTGGAAAAGAGTGTATGAAAATGATTACTTGACAAGCCATAAATGAGGTAAAAAAATTCATTAGGCATTGATGATAAGTTAAGGAGCTAACATCTTCCTATTTCTCAACAATTCTAAAGGAAATTTGGGCTTCCTTGCTTGAAAAATGCTTAGAAGCTTTGAAGAGAATTAGGCATTGGTCATCGAGCTTATTGTTTACCAAATGCATTGGAAAAGACTTAGTCAAACTTGCATTAAGTCTACAAGGTTTTGGGTCTCAGAACTTAGTCATGCCTCTTATCGAGCCCCTCAGAAAGATGAAGTAAAATCCACTAAGTCTAGAGCATTTCAGACTTCGAACTTTGGGTGTATTGGTTACCCTTGTGTTTGAAAAGAGAAGTATGGAGGATCTTCCAACCCTAATGAGGTTTCAAGCACCATGAGTCAGATGTATGGCTTGCACCTTATCAAAAGGAATGTTTAGTGGTATGAAGTATGTTGAATAGGAAAACTGAGAGGGGGGCGCAAAATTGTTTTAGTGAGAAAACTATTTGTGCCAAAATGACTAAATCCAAGATTGGTTTCCAAGTGGCAATGATAACCATCTCATATCATTTTCGATTAGAGTGGAAATGATCTATGATGTAGAGCAAGTAGGAAAAACTTCAATAATTACAATTCAAACTATTTTGAACACTCTTTCAGTCACCAAAACCCTAGCTTTCCCTTATTCCTCAACTCTTTCATATTTCCCTTATAGCATTGCAAATAGAGATTTTTGTCCATATATTTCAAAATACACCTCAAAACCACAAACCATTTACCATTTCAGACACCCATTAGGCCCAACTTTGACATTATTTTTATACATGCACTTGTTTTCGAACATCATCTCTTAAAATTGACTGGTATGTTGGAAATGGCTATAATTAACCCTCTTTTCCAAAGCAACAACTAACCAAACCTTATTTCAACCCAAAGTATATATTGAAAAACCTCAACTAGGTTATAAATGCTCATAATCAACAAATTTCAACAAGAGAAAAGTCCAAAAAGACATCAAATTACAAAACCCTCATTTAGGCTTGTCTTAGGCTACATTTCATAGGGGCTTATTGGAAATCAACACTGCACACCTTTTCTTACCTTTCCAACACCTCAAAAACATTATAATATGTCTGCACATGCTCTCCAAATCAACTTCTAACCTTTAACAATGATTTTACATCCAACTCTAACTCTTAGCCATCATTTTTTGTTCAAAACATGACTAGGAACACCTAGGGAATCACTCTAGTTTCTTCAACTCACTTTCCCTGCTCTTGGAAACCCCATAAAAAAATAAGATACCCCTAATCATGCCATTCCACCAAGTTATTATGAGTTTCTCTAGGTAGAATGGCCTAAATCTCCATTATTCACTATCAAACCCTAAATCCCCAATCACAACTCTTGGTTGTGTGTGAATGGATGTGTTTGTCCCCATTCAAAATATGGTAAAGTGATTGGAAGTGTTTGTCCATAGTCACATGAGTTGGTGTTTATGATTGGATGTGTGTGTCCCCAATCATAATTGTTGTGAGAAAATGTGTTTGTCCTTGTTCATAACCTTGATGTTGGATAGATGTGTTTGTCCCTATCCAAACTTGATGTAAGACCTTGGATAGAAGTGTTAGTCCCTATCCTTGGTTCCATGGGTAGATGTGTTTGTACCTATCCTTGGATAAAGGCATCTTAAGCATAGTAAGGCTAGTTCCACTATCGTTTTTCATGAGTAGATGTGTATGTCCCTACTCATACCTTATGATGAGCTATTGTGTGTGGTCATCAAGTATTGTGATGTGCTTTCACTCCATGTTCACACTAAGGGGGGTGTTGGGAATTTATGTTAGTGTTCACATGTTAATGTGAGGTAAAGTGAGTTGAATTAATAACTCAAATAGTTATTATGAGTGTTATGAATATTTGTTAGGTTAGTTAAGTCATATCTATAAACTTATATTGTCATACTAATGTGTTTGTTTGAGCTATTAAAACAACTTATATATTTACATGAGTCATTATGGGAGGTTTCCTAAAGTATAGGAAATATAAATCCTATATATATCTAATCTGTATTGAGTGAGAGAATAAGTAGAAAGAAGCACAATATTATTTGTTTAAAATATTTGCATGCTTCTATTATTCTGTCTAAATTTTTTGACACTGGTTACCCTTATGTTTGGAAAGAGAAGTATGGAGGATCTCCAAACCCTGATGAGGTGTTAGGCACCATGAGTCAGAGGTATGGCTTGCACCTTATTGAAAGGAATGTTTAGTGGTATTAAGTATGTTTAATAAGACAACTAAGAGGGGGGGCGAATCAATTGTCACAAATTTTAATATTCAATTCAATTACCAAAACTAATAATTAAACTACTTAAATGATTAGTCATCAAATGCCAATGCAGAAACTTAAATCCAATGCATAAACACAATAACACCATATTTATGTGGAAAACCTAACGAGGGAAAAACCACAGTGAGGATTAAATCATAATACAGATAATATCAAAACCGATTACAAAAGGATCATTGCCTGAAACAAGGCTCACTACCTAAGATAAGGGCTCACTGTCAAGAACAAGGACTCACTTTCTAGAACAAGGAATTTTTGATGGTCAAAACAACACAACAACATTAAAAAAATATCACTATTCTATTTCTCCTGAAAAAGAAAGACAACATATAGTAATATAACTCCCAAGGTCCTTGTAGTTGGTTCTCAACTATGCTGATATTGCTCAATGGTCAATATAACTATAATATGCAAGGGGAATTTACTGGTAATAAGGAATAAAACTACATTAGATGAAATAACCTATGTTTGTGGGGTTTAAATAAAGATAAAAAGATAGATCATATCTTTAAAAAAAAGGAGCATGAACAAAACTTCTTAATATCTAGACATGCATGTCAATAATGAGTGTTTATTTCCCTAACCAAAACCACAACGTGATGCAATGCATAGAATAATCTATACCACTGCATACATTCATAGTGCTAATTCACAATCACAACCATTCACTAAAATTTTTACTTCAAAACTTAAAATAAATCATTCACTCATCATCAAAACACATATCAAATAGATATAACAAAAATGTCATTCACAAATAACTCAATGAGATAATCTTGAATCCAGTTTCCTCTATTGATTCCCATCAAATATAAAACATTTAGGCACATCAAAATCACTTTCATACGAATTGATTATGATTCATTAACTTTGTCCAAAAGGTCCAAACATAGCAACATATAAAATGTATAAAACTGTAAAATATAACCAAGTTTAACTAATCTTTTCAAAGTATCTCTGCTAACAACAATGAAATCCTAAGACTATTCACTATTCACTATTCACTATCATCAGGTGGCTAAACTTTCTTCAATCAGCCAACCTTTACAAAATAGAGCCAAGAAGTACATATACATATATCATGCACAAGTTCCTCTCAATCAACAACTTAGATCCACAAATCAAGGAACCAGAACTGAATGAAGGATTGGACTTCTGATCTTAAGTTCTAAGATTGATTGCTTTGTTGCAAAAAATTCTAACATCCAAGGAAGAAGATGGAACTGATGGATTGAACTAGAGTCAAGTTCATATCAAAACTATGCAAAAGAGGAGAGAAGATGTTGTGTCAAGTGAAGAGAGTGTTCAACCATCATCTCACTTCCGCATTGCATGCTCAAGGATGTACTCATCATAATTAGAGAACACTTGTTGAAGGGTATCTAAATCAGGCCCATCCAACCAATCATCCTCAAATCTAATCCTCTTTAACTTTACTAAAACCAATCCCTACACCTCCTTTAATTTGATCACTTCCCTTCTAGCAGCCTTTACTTCTTCCTTGATGTCCATAAACCTATCCAATAACAAATCTTCCCCATCATCCCCTTTTTGCATACCTCTTCAAACCTACTACTCCACTTCTCCCGCATCTTATCCAAAGAAAGACTCTCCTTGACCGAGGTATCTAGATTGACCAAAATAGCCACTATTACCTCTAATTCATCAATTTGTTGGTTCAAGTCTTTACTCACCTCTTGAACCTCATTCTTATGCTCATGAATAGACTTGGATTTGTATCCTATTATACTCATCATTTTCTCAATAAAATTTCATTATCATCTTCAAGAATTGACTGCTCAAGTAGAGTTGACTTAGGTACTTTGCTAATTTCCTTAAGCTTTTTAATATATTCTTTATACTCTTCATCTTGCTTGTCTAGATCTTTAGAATGCTGGTTCAAACTTATTGCCAACTCAAGTGTTGTTTCATGAATCTTAAAACTATCAATTATCACTTCATCAACCTCTTGATTGAGCTTATCAATCCATCTTTCCAGCATCCCCACCTTACTCTTCATCTACACCAAGTCATCAACTTCCTTCATATTGCCTTTTAATAATGTGTTGTTCATAGTAATCAAAAAACTCTTGAGAGGTGAACTCACCTCCTTTGTCAGATCGTAGACATTTGAGTTTCAGATCTGATTCTTTTTCAACCATTTTATGAAATATTTTGAACCTTTCAAAAGCTTCTGATTTGTGCTTAAGAAATGTGTCCCAAACCATTCCAGTATAATCATCCATAAATATCATAAAGTATTTTTCACCATTAATAGACCTTGTTCTAGTTGGTCCACACAAATCTGTATGCACTAGCTGTAAAGGTTTTGATGAAGAATGTTCTTTTGTTTTGAAACTGACTCTATTTTGTTTACCGCTTAAACATTCTTTTCAAACAAAATTTTTTGGCTTGTTAAGGACTGGTAAACCTCTAACATTTTGATTTTTACTGATTCTAACCAGATTTTAAAAATTTATGTGTCCTAATCTTTTATGCCATAACCAACTTTCTTCAATTTGGCTTATTAGACACATACCTTGATTATTGTCATTGCTTGATGTGTCAAGAAGATTGTAAACATTTCATTTAGTTCTTCTTCCAACTGCAACAACCTTTCCAAGCTTGTTTTTAATCTCACATCCCTGCAAAGTGAACAAAACATGATAAACCCTATCACATATTTTAATAACACTTAGAAGATTGTGCTTAAGACCTTCCACATAGTACACATTATAGATAGGGGTGTCCTCATTCAGAAGAAGTGAACCTCTACCTTTAATTTGTATTCCAGAATTATCACCAAACTTCACATATCCACCTATATAATCTTCAAGGTTTATGAATTTATCCTTGTCGCCAGTCATGTGGTTAGAACATCCACTATCCAGGACCCATAAGTCCTTTTTCTTGGAATGAAAGGAATTTTGGAATAACATAGTTTGCACGATGTTGTTAACATTCTTAGGCTTCCAGACCTTTTTGATTTTCTGTTGTTTAAATTGCAGATCAGCTTTGCACTATTTGACAGAGTGCCCCAAAGCATTGCATTTAAAACATCTGACTTGTTTAACAAAACCATAGTATTGCTTAAGACCAAACCTAGGTATTCTAGGATTCATAAGCTTGCAAGAACTCAGTTTACGACCAAATTTGTTGCAGAAAAAGAAGTAATCATAGAAGAATGGATTGAATCTATATGATGTTCTATTACTTGTTAAGGACTGGACATAATTCTTACCTAATTCAAAATGCTTTGGACCTAACCCCTTGATTTCAGAAGAGGGGTTTTGTTTTGCATTATCAATTGAGCATTCACCCTTTTCAAACCCAACACCGGTTTTATCTTTATCTAGCTTTTGCTTGCTGAGCATCTCATTAAGTTTTAAAGTGCTTTCATATTTCTCAATTTACTTTCTAAGATAGACAACTTCTTGTTCCAATTTTTGAATTTCTTGATCTTTGCAGCTTACAGTCACTCAAAGACAATCCTCAACTCTTTTAGCTTCTTCAAGCTGAGTTTTCAGAGAAACTATTTCTTGATCAGGTTTATGTTCTTGAGCAAGAACTTGTTTTTTGAGTTTTCTGACCTCTTTTAAAGTGCATTTCAGTTCACTTTCAAGATCTGCTTCACCTTCTTCGATATCAATGGTGTTTGAATCTTCTTGCTGAGTGATTTCAGCCATGAACAATGTTTCATCTTCTTCTACTGATGAATCTTTAGTTTCAATGTCAGTTTCATCTTTACTAAGCAAACTCTTCTTCTTTTTGAAGTTGAAATTTCATTTAGGTTTAAAGGCCTTCTTCTTAGGCTATTTTCCAGATTTCTCATTGTCACCAATTTGATCATCATAGGGGCACTTTGCAGCAAAGTGGCCTATTTTACCACAATTAAAGCATTTAAAGGGAAGTTTTCCCTTATATTTTCCTGATCCCTTTTTAAGTTTTCTAAAAAAAATGGGATTCTTTAGAATTAGACAACTCTGACTCACTACCTTCATCTTTTTCTTTCTTTTCAATGTTAAAGGCAGTTTCTTTTCCTGTTGAATTGTTTTTGCTAGTTCTCATTTCATAGGCAGTAAGAGTTCCCTGTAGACTATCTAAGGTAAGCTTATCAAAATGTTTCTTTTCTTCAAGGGCTGATACCTTATATTCGAATTTAGTCGGTAAGGTTCTAATGACCTTTGTAACCACATCAAAATATTTTACTTCTTCTCCTAATCCTTTCATAGCATTGACAACTTCATCTATTCTTAGGAAGTATTCAACCACTTTTTCATCATCCTTCATTCTCATTTCCTCAAACTGATGTTTGAGAGAAAGGATTTTTGACAGTTTGACTTTTTCATTTCCTTGATATATGGTTTCAAGTTTTTCCCAAATTTCTTGAGCAAACTTGCAATGCATGACTTTAATAAACACATCTTTAGTTAAACCACAGAAGATGGCATGCTTAGCTCTACCATTAGTTTCATACAACATCTGTGGGTATTATGGCAGGTACATTGTACCCATTTAACACAATGATCCAAACATCAACATCAAATGAAATTAGAAATTCTTCCATTTTGATTTTCGAGAATACATAATCCGTTCCATCAAATAATGGAGCTCTAGTTAAAGAAGCACCTTCTTGAGATTGTGCCATTAAAAAAAATAGACTCCAATACCAGGATCAATCCTAGGTGGTTTAGACCTCTCAAAGGACCCTATGCTCTGATACCAATTGTTGGAATGAAAATGACACTGAGAGGGGGGGTGAATCAATGTCTTAACGAATTTAAACATTTTTCATAAAATAAAACATAGTTCAGATTTGATCTCAAATTTTCAATGATTAATGCATTCATGAGTTGAATGTAATCATTCATAAGAAAAAATGAGAAATGTAGTAACTAGATAGTAAACAAAGAAGCAACACAAAATTAAAGTAGAGAAATCACACAAGAAAAAAGTGACACAAGATTTTGCCTAGTGGAAAACCCAGATACTAGGAAGAAAAACCACTCCTGAAATGCCTTGCAGGCTTAATCTTTTTAATCCACTATTCAAAATGCCTTATAGGCTAATTTTTGAGCACCCAATCAAGGAGCACCAACCCCTCATTTAGAGATATCAATCTCAAGGAGCACCAACCCCTCAAATTATTTTTCTGAACAATAATAATATCTCAGAGGATCTCTCTATTTTCAGTGAAGCTCATAAAACTCAATATTCTCATCTACCTAATACCCTAAGAATCCAACTATTGAATCCTTAAAATATTAAATATAAAAGAATTACAACTGTGCTCTGCAACATTTTTTCAGTTTTTGTATAACAAAGCTCTTACAATACATTTCTTGATTCAACCAGTAACAATATCTCAAAATGACAACCAAAAGTCACACAGTGTTCACAACACTATTTTTATATATTTAATTTCAAATATGTTTTATCATAAAAAATTCTCCAAAGAATGTGAGGTCAAAAGGAATCTGAAACCCCATTCTATTTTTTTGAAAATGAACTAGAAGAATCAATGCCTGTAGATGATGGAACAATCAGAGTAACACCTGAAGAACAGGCTGAAATAATCTTTGGTAGGGCTATATCAATGCCTTTTATTCAAACACCAAGATTTTTTCATGAAAACCAATATCAAGTGCAATAATCTTCATAAAAGTGACTAATTTTAGAATACCCATATGCTGAAACAATTATTTCTGAATACCCATATGCTGAAACAATAATTTCTCCAATGAATGAAGTGATTTCAAATTGTATTTGACAATTTTTTTTTTAAAACCATGACTACCCACCAATTGAAATTCATAAATCTCCATTATTTTATCAGCTCATAGTCTAATTTAGCTATAACTAAAAATTATTGACTTCTGACAAGCAAAAAATGCTAATACCTTATTGAATCGAACTAGAAAAGACCAGTAACTTGTCATTTTCTGACAGCAGCCATTGAATGATAAAAGAGTTACCTAATAATGATGAAAGTAACTGAAAAATGCAATCATTAGAGAAGCATTTACCAACCCAGCATGGTTAGGCATTGAATCTCCTTCCTCCTATGTTCTCTTCAACAACCAATCTGAAATTGCTACCAGCTACAGCCGTTACAGCCAGCTGGAAAAGATAGAGAGAGCAATGAAACAATCCTTCATGGTGGCGGTGAGGCTAGGGATTCATACCCAGCTAAAAGAAGATCATAAACCACAATTTTCCCTAAGATGCCTTCTCTTTTTTTTATTCGAATCAAATCCTTTTTAATGTCTTTTTCAAAATTTGATAATATTTTGAAGTCCACAAGGTAAAACATCACTATGAATTAGAATCAGCTATCCAAAAGAAATGCCAACCAAATAATTACCAATTATCACAAAACTGACTTTCTGAATGCTTTCATATTTTTGTCCAAGATGTCGCTACCAAAGGTCAAATACAAATGCCTTTTCACAAATTCAAAACGAAGTAAATGTTGCACAAATCAAATAATAAACATTGTGCCAAGTCTGAGATTCAAAAAGGCCGAAAAAAGTAATGATGACAGCCTCTTTACTAGGTCAAACGACATTTATCAACAAGGTCAAAACATATTCTTTTAGCAATTGAGATGCCTAAAACAAACATGACTTTATTCAAAATCATTTACCAAGGCAAGATCACCATCATAATATTTTTTCCATAAATATTACCTTCGAGCTAAATGCCATAAATATGACTTTAATGAAATATGACTTTTACAAAGTCATATGTAATGTAAAAACATATCTCATGAAGAACCCAGATTACAAACCAAGACCAAGTGAAAGCCATGAATGGTGATACCTCCAACAAAGTTCATTGAAGTGAATATCTTATACTAAAAATGAAAGAATTGATGTCTTATAATCAAGTTCCATTGAGTCAAATGAAGCACTAATCAAACTATCTAAAATGAAGCAAAGTATTGAAGCACTGAACCAAATATGTGCCATGATCATCAATGATATACCAACTCAAACACTAATTGAGTAAACCATGAAATATTATACCTGAACGTGTGAAGTACCAAGTTCATAATTTTGAAACTAAAAAGATCCTTGAATCTGAAAACCAATACCATAATCCAATTACATGTACAAATAAGATAACATGTATCTACATGAAGCTCAAACTAATCAGTACAACAAAATATGAATGAAAACCAAATCTGAATGAAACCCAAAGCCATAAAATTGTCCACTGAATGCCAAAATAGGAATAGCAAGCCGGAACTGAACCAATAATCATGCCAAGACCAATAAGCCATATAATCTAATTTTTCATCAAATAAGTACAATGATAAAGCATATAAATCCAATCTGAGACTGTCAACAAAGAAAACCAACTGAAAGAGATTTTGTCATCAAGGAAAAACCATAAACACAACTGAGATCCAACAAACTCCCCCTTTGTCCTTGATGGAAAAACACAAATGACTCTCCCCCTTTTTTCCTCAAAGACAAAGGATAGAAGAGAAGGATGTGCATTTCCATGAAACACAACTGAGAAGCCAACCAAAGTTCCATGAGAATCGGCTGCAAAAAGAGTAACAGTGCAGCAACCATGTTTCTAGGAGAATTGTAAGTAAATAAAACTCATAACCTTCTCCCCCTAAGTAGATGCTTGGTAAATTAGAGAAGTAAGGATTGAGAGATAACTCCCAATCGAAGTCTCAACCTTTCAAATAACTCTTTAGCTAAGGGCTTAGTAAAAATGTTAGCCACCTGATCTTGTGAGCCAACAAATTGTAAACAGACTTCATTAGCCAGTACCTTTTCTCAAAGAAAATGAAACTTGATAGCAATGTGTTTATTGCGAGAGTGCATAATGGGATTTTTGGAGATATTAATCACACTTGTGTTATCACATAGAATAGAAATAGGTTTAGGAACTTCAATACCCATATCTAATAGAGTTTGACTCATCCAAAGAACTTGAGTACAACACGAAGTGGCAGCAATGTATTCTACTTCAGCAGTGGAAAGAGAAACACATTCTTGTTTCTTGTTGTGCCATGCCACTAAATGATCACCAAGAAAGAATGCAGCACCACTGGTGCTTTTCCTATCATCCAAACAACCAGCCCAGTCAACATCAATATATGTAATTAATGAAAAATCATTGCTTCTAGGATACCAAAGACCATAATCAAGAGTGCCCTAAATATATCTAAAGATTCGTTTAACAACAGTAACATGAGATTCTTTAGGTGATGCCTGAAACCATGCAACTGTGCAAACTGCCTGCATTATTTTAGGTCTAGAAGTACTTAAATATAATAGACTTCCAATCATTGATCTATATTCAGTTTGATTTGTATCAGGAGAATAATCAACCTTAGTAAGTTTGCATCTAGTAACCATTGGAATGCTAACTGGATGGCATTCATTCATTTGAAATTTCTTAAGCATCTCTCTAGCATACTTGGTTTGAGAGAGAAATATGCCATTTTCAAGTTGAGAAATTTGAAGACCCAAAAAGAAATTTAATTCTCCCAACATTGACATTTCAAACTCAGATTCCATAATCTGAGAGAATTTTTTACTCAAAGCAACATTATTGCATCCAAAGATAGTATCATCAACATAAATTTCAACAACCAAAATATCAATACCTTCAATTTTAACATAAAGATTTTAGTCAACACCTCCTCTAACAAAGCCATTAGAAAACAAATGACTATCCAGCCTAGAGTACCATGTTCTAGGTGCTTGTTTTAAGCCATAGTGGGCCTTTTTCAACCTATAAACATGATTAGGCTTATCTTTGCAAATAAATCCTTTAGGTTGTTCCACATAGACCTCTTCATCTAAATAGCCATTCAAAAAGGCAGTTTTGACATCCATTTGATAAACAGTGAAGTTTTTATAGATAGAATAAGCCAAGAATATTCTAATAGATTCTATTCTAGCAATAGGTGCAAAGGTTTCACCAAAATCAATACCTTCTTGTTGAGCATAGCCTTTGCAAAAAAATCTTGCTTTGTTGCGAACAACATTGCCATTTTCATCAAGATTATTTCTGTATATCCATTTGCCTCTAATGAAATTCTTGTCATCTGGTCTTGGGACTAACTCCTAAGTCTGATTTTTCTCAATTTGATCAATTTCTTCCTGCATAGCATTAACCCAACATAAATCTGTGAGAGCTTCATTAAAAAATTTAGGCTCAAATTGAGTAACTAAATAGAAAGCTATTTGAGCTTTTTCATCAAATTTTGTAGCCTTTCTTCTAGTTTGAACTCTTGCATTTTTATCCCCAATAATCTGTTCTTTGGGTGGTATTTAGCAAGAGATTTTAAAGGAGTTTTTGATACACATTTTTCAGGATTTTCTTCTTCAATTTTAGGGCTTGTTGATTCAACATTAGGCTTTGTTGTTTCAACTCCTTCTGAATTTATTTCAAGTTCAAGTTCTTCTTCCTCATTATCCTGCATAGGTTCAACATCTAAATGTGGTCTTTCATCAAATTTTACATTAACAACTTTAATAATCTTATTAAGCCTTTTGTTAAGACATTTATAAGCTTTACTATGAGTTGAGTATCCCAAAAAGATACCCTCATCACTCTTTGATTGAAAGCTGCCAAGGTGATCATCATCTTTCCTGATAAAACATTTGTTTCCAAAAATTTTAAAATACTTCACAGAAGTTGTTTTTCCATACCATAGTTCATAAGGAGTATGTTTAGATTTCACCCTAAGATGCACTCTATTCAAAATGTATACAGATGTATGAACAACTTCTTTCTAGCACATATCGGGCAACTTAGCTTCATCTAGCATTGTTCTAGCCATTTATTTTATGGTTATGTTTTTATGTTCAACTACCTCATTTTGTTGAGGTGTTTTAGTTGCAGCATACTTATTTTTAATACTGTGTTGTTCACAGTAATCAACAAACTCTTGAGAGATGAACTCACCTCCTTTGTTAGATTGTAGACATTTGAGTTTCAGATCTAATTCCTTTTCAACCATTTTACAAAAGATTTTGAACATTTCGAAAGCTTCTGATTTGTGCTTAAGAAATGTGATCCAAAACATTCTAGTATAATCATCCACAAATAGCATAAAGTATTTTTCACCATTAATAGACCTTGTTCTAGTTGGTCCACACAAATCTATATGCACTAGTTGTAAAGGTTTTGATGAAGAGCGTTCTTTTGTTTTGAAACTAACTCTAGTTTATTTACCGCTTAAACATTCTTTGCATACATAATTTTTTGGCTTGTTAAGGACTGGTAAACCTCTAACATTTTAATTTTTATTGATTCTAAATAGATTTTCAAAATTTATGTGTCCTAATATTTTATGCCATAACTAGCTTTCTTCAATTTGACCCATTAGACATATACCTTGATTATTGTCATTGCTTGATGTGTCAAGAAGATTGTAAACATTTCCTTTAGTTCTTCCAGCTGCAACAGCCTTTCGAAGCTTCTTTTTAATCTCACATCCCTGCGAAGTGAACAAAGCATGATAACCACTGTCACAAATTTGACTAACACTTAGAAGATTGTGCTTAAGACTTTCCACATAGTACACATTATAGATAGGGGTGTCCTCATTTAGAAGAAGTGAACCTCTACCTTAAATTTGTATTCCAGAATTATCACCAAACTTCACATATCCAGCTACATAATCTTCAAGGTTTATGAATTTATCCTTGTCGCCAGTCATGTGGTTAGAACATCCACTATCCAGGACCCATAAGTCCTTTTTCTTGGAATGAAAGGTAGTTTGGACTAACATAGTTTTCTCGATGTTGTTAACATTCTTAGGCTTCCAGACCTTTTTAATTTTTTGTTGTTTAAATTGCAGATCAGCTATGCACTATTTGATAAAGTGCCCCAAAGCATTGCATTTAAAACATTTGATATGTTTAACAAAACCATAGTATTGCTTAAGACCAAACCTAGGTATTCTAGGATTCATAAGCTTGCAAGAACTCACTTTATGGCCAAATTTGTTGCAGAAAAAGAAGTAACCATAGAAGAAGGGATTGAATCTATATGATGTTCTATTACCTTTTAAGGACTGAACAATGATTCTTACCAGATTCATAATGATTTGGACCTGAACCCTTGATTTCAGAAGAGGGGTTTTGTTTTGCATTATCAATTGAGTATTCACCCTTTTCAAACCCAACACCGGTTTTATCTTTATACAGCTTATGCTTGCTGAGCATCTCATTAAGTTTTAAAGTGCTTTCATATTTCTCAATTTCCTTTCTAAGACAGACAACTTCTTGTTCCAATTTTTGAATTTCTTGATCTTTGCAGCTTATAGTCACTCGAAGACAGTCCTCAACTCTTTTAGCTTCTTCAAGCTGAGTTTTCAGAGAGACTATTTCTTGATCAGGTTTATGTTCTTGAGCAAGAACATGGTTTTTGAGTTTTTTGACCTCTTTTAAAGCACATTTTAGTTCACTTTCAAGATCTACTTCACCTTCTTCGATATCAATGGTGTTTGAATCTTCTTGCTTAGTGATTTCAGCCATGAACAATGTTTCATCTTCTTCTACTGATGAATCTTCAGTTTCAATGTCAGTTTCATCTTTACTAAACAAACTCTTCTTCTTTTTGAAGTTGAAATTTCGTTTAGGTTTAAAGGCCTTCTTCTTAGGCTATTTTCCAGATTTCTCATTGTCACTGATTTGATCATCATAGGGGCACTTTGCAGCAAAGTGGCCTATTTTACCACAATTAAAGCATTTAAAGGGAAGTTTTCCCTTATATTTTCCTGATCCCTTTTTAATTTTTCTAACAAAATGGTATTTTTTAGAATCAGACAACTCTGACTCACTATCTTCATCTTTTTCTTTCTTTTCAATGTTAAAGGCATTTTCTTTTCCTGTCGAATTATTTTTGCTAGTTCTCATTTCATAGGCAGTAAGAGTTCCCTGTAGACTATCTAAGGTAAGCTTATCAAAATGTTTCTTTTCTTCAAGGGCTGATACCTTATATTCAAATTTAGTCGGTAAGGTTCTAATGACCTTTGTAACCACATAAAACTCTTTTACTTCTCCTAATCCTTTCATAGCATTGACAACTTCATCTATTCTTAGGAAGTATTCAACCACTTTTTCATCATCCTTCATTCTCATTTCCTCAAACTGATGTTTGAGAGTAAGGATTTTTGACAGTTTGACTTTTTCATTTCCTTTATATATGGTTTCAAGTTTTTCCTAGATTTCTTGAGCAGACTTGCAATGCATGACTTTAATAAACACATCTTTAGTTAAACCACAGAAGATGGAATGCTTAGCTCTGGCATTAGTTTCATACCTTTTTTTCTCAACAACATCTGTGGGTATTGTGGCAGTTACACTGTACCCATTTAACACAATGCTCCAAACATCAACATCAAATGAAACCAGAAATGCTTCCATTATGATTTTCTAGAATACATAATCTGTTCCATCAAATAATGGAGCTCTAGTTAAAGAAGCACCTTCTTGAGATTGTGTCATTAAAAAAAAATAGACTCCAAGACAATCCTAGGTGGTTTAGACCTATTAGAGAACCCTACGCTCTGATACCAATTTTTGGAGTGAAAATGACACTGAGAGGGGGGGTGAATCAGTGTCTTAACGAGTTCAAACATTTTTCATAAAATAAAACATAGTTCAGATTTGATCTCAAATTTTCAATGATTAATGCATTCATGAGTTGAATTTAATCATTCATAAGCATAATTGAGAAATGTAGTAACTAGATAGTAAACAAAGAAGCAACACCAAAGTAAAGTAGAGAAATCACACAAGAACAAAGTGACACAAGATTTTTCATAGTGGAAAACCCAGATACCGGGAAGAAAAACCACTCCTGAAATGCCTTGCAGGTTTAATCTTTTTAATGCACTATTCACAATGCGTTATAGGCTAATTTTTGAGCACCCACTCAAGGAGCACCAACTCCTCATTTATAGATATCAATCTCAAGGAGCACCAACCCCTCAAATTATTTTTCTGAACAATAATAATATTTCAGAGGATCTCTCTATTTTTAGTGAAGCTCATAAAAATGAATATTCTCATCTACCTAATACCCTAAGAATCCAACTATTGAATCCTTAAAATATTAAATATAAAAGAATTACAAATGTGCTATGCAACATGTTTTCAGTTTTTGTATAACAAAGCTCTTACAATACATTTCTTGATACAGCCAGTAACAATATCTCAGAATGACAACCAAAAGTCACACAATATTCACAACACTGTTTTTATATATTTAATTTCAAATATGTTTTTTCATTAAAAAGTCTCCAAAGAATGTGAGGTCAAAAGGAATCTGAAACCCCATTCTATTTTTAGAAAATGAACCAGAAGAATCAATGCTTACAGATGATGGAACAATCAGAGTAACACCTGAAGAACAGGCTAAAATAATCTTTGATAGGGCTATATCAATGCCTTTTATTCAAACTGCAAGATTTTTTCACGAAAATCCAAATCAAGTGCAATAATCTTCATAAAAGTGACTAATTTTAGAATACCCATATGCTGAAACAATTATTTCTGAATACCCATATGTTGAAACAATAATTTCTCCAACGAATGAAGTGATTTCAAATTGTATTTGGCATTTTTTTTTTAAACCATGACTACCCACCAAATGAAATTCATAAATCTCCATTATTTTATCAGCCCATAGTCTAATTCAGCTGTAACTGAAAAGTATTGACTTCTGACTAGAAAAAAATGCTAATGCCTTGCTTAATCGAACTAGAAAAGACCAGTAACTTGTCATTTCCTGATAGCAGCCATTGAATGATAGAAGAGTTACCTGATAATGATGAAAGTAACTAAAAAATGAAATCATTAGAGAAGCATTTACCAACCCAGCATGGTTAGCCATCAAATATCCTTCCTCCTATGTGCTCTTCAATAACCAATCTGAAATTGCTACTAGTTACAGCCATTACAGCCAACTGGAAAAGATAGAGAAAACAATGAAACAATCCTTCATGGCAGCGGTGAGGCTAGGGATTCATACCCAGCTAAAGAAGATCATAAACCACGATTTTCCCTAAGATGCCTTCTCTTTTTTTTTTTTGAATCGAAGCCTTTTTAATGTCCTTTTCAAAATTTGATAATACTTTGAAGTCCACAAGGTAAAACATCATTATGAATTAGAATTAGCTGTCCAAAAGAAATGCTGACCAAATAATTACCAATTATCACAAAACTAACTTTGTGAATGCTTTCATATTTTTGTCCAAGATGTCGCTGCCAAAGGTCAAATACAAATGCTTTTTCACAAACTGAAAATGAATTAAATGTTGCACAAATCAAATAATAAACATTGTGCCAAGTCTGAGATTCTAAAAGGCTGACAATAGTAATAATGATAGCCTCTTCACTAGGTCGAACAACATTTATCAACAAGGTCAAAACATATGCTTTTAGCAATTGAGATGCCTGAAAAAAACATAACTTTATTCAAAGTCATTTACCAAGGCAAGATCACCATCATAAAAAAATTTCCATAAATATTACCTTCGAGCTAAATGCCATAAATATGACTTTTACAAAGTCATATGTAATGTAAAAACATATCTCATGAAGAACCCAGATTACAAACCGAGACCAAGTGAAAGCCATGAATGGTGATACCTCCAACAAAGTTCATTGAAGTGAATATCTTATATTGAAATGAAAGCATTGATGTCTCATAATCAAGTTCCATTGAGTCAAATGAAGCACTAATCAAACTGTCTGAAATGAAGCAAAGTATTGAAGCATTGAACCAAATATGTGCCATGATCATCAACGATGTACCAACTCAAACACTAACTAAGTAAACCATGAAATAATATACCTGAACGTGTGAAGTACCAAGTTCATAATTTTGAAACTGAAAAGAGCCCTGAATCTAAAAACCAATATCATAATCGAATTACATGTACAAATAAGATAACTTGTATTTGCATGAAACTCAAACTGATCCGTACAACAAGATATGAATGAAAACCAAATCTAAATCAAACCCAAAGCCATAAAACTATCCATTGAATGCCAAAACAGGAATAGCAAGTTGAAACTGAACCAATAATCATGCCAAGACCAATAAGCCATATAATCAAATTTTCCATCAAATAAGTACCATGATAAAGCATAAATATCCAATCTGAGACTGTCAACAAAGAGAACCAACTAAAAGAGATTTTGTCATCAAGGAAAAACCATAAGCACAACTGAGATCCAACATTAGGAGGGAAGAACTCTAGGGGCTCCTTAGGAGCCATTCTTCTCTTTGTCTTCTTGTACCCTTGAGTGGTACCTACAACCTTTCTTTTCTTTGAAGTTTGAGCCTCTGGCTCCTTAATCCTCATGACTACCCACTGAATGCTTCTATCCAAAACTAGTCTTGTAATATTCTTTTTGTCAATGGACTCTTCCACATTCCAGTCCACTGGATCAAGATCTTTGGTGCCTATATTCTCTGCCTTGTATTGGGGATCCAAAGTTACCCCATCATCTGATAATGTATGTGGGATGTCCTACTTAATCCCATACTCAACCATGAGTGGGATAGGAAATCTTTCATAGTTTCTCTTTCAGAAATCATATTCATCTTACAAATTCATCCAAAAGTCCTCCAGTAAATTAAAATATTTGTCAAAAACATTGGGAAGCAAGGCCTGCATCTTGTTTCCAGTATCAAAATGCTTTCTAGAAGTGTATAAACCCAATTTTAGATGAATCTGGAGTATTGGATATACTAATGTCCCCACTCTGCAATAAAGGCCATGGCCTCTCTACTCAATCTATAACCAACATCTCATGTTAATCGGTTAATGATGACATAAAGAAATGCATCATTAACCCTCTTGTAATGTGATTTTGAGGTCTTCGAGGTAAGCTGATGATAGTGATCCCATACATTCTTCTATCCTTGAGCCTTTTCCAATACATCAAATACATTAATTACTAGAAAGATCCCTCTTCTGGCAGCTGCATAGACTACATAAGAGGTCATGAAGAAACTCTTAGTTTCTGTCACTCTAAGCATCTAATTATGTATGCAATCTAAGAAAATCATGGGCCAATCAAACTTTTGTCTACCATCAAGGATAGTTTGGATGAATGGGAAGATCCATTCTTTAAATTGGGAGGCATCCCTCTTCCCAAACACCCTAGAGAGCATCATTATTATATCAGAGATCTCCTTATAGAAGTCTTCCCTCTTAGGTGGATCAGGAAGCTTTGCCAAAGACTTTTTCTCAACTCTCATCTAGCTCTTATTCATATGAGTTATGTTGGTTTCCTTCTTATCACTGTATAACTTGAGGGCTTCTTCTTCATTTAGCTATCTAGGATTTTGTGGAGCAAGAGCATTGAACATAAATCTAATCATCCTGGGTGTTAAATCAATAATCGCATTCCCTTGTAGATCCACACATTGCCTCATGGCAGGATTGTAGGCTCCAACTGCAGTCATTATTAATTCAAGACATTGGACTAATAGTGGGAAAATAGCAACATGTGCTAGTCTAGATTGGATGATACTTTGTGTCCTTCCTGTTACATCTTCACCTAATGTCTCCAAGAGAAACTCCTCATAATTGAATGCACCCAAATTGGTATCAATGATTTCTACCCAATCAGAATCAACTTTGCTAGCAGTAAGAGTGGCCTCCTTGTGTTTGTACCTCATAGTGTAAGGGAGCTACTCCACTTTAATCTTCTTTGGCTTAACCCCATACCTTAAAGTTTCTGCAGGTTTGCTCCTTTGAGAAGCCTCTTCTGATGCACCATACATCTCTTAATCTCTACAATGAACTCCTATATTGGATGAACAAAATACATAAAAGTCAATATATCAATCAACATCTATCTCTACCTCTTTGAAACAACATTTATACTTAGCCAAACTTCAAACTTTATCAGAGGCAAAGCCATAGAAGAATAAGGAACAAGGAAATATTCCAATACAAAGCAGGACTGGGACCAGAATGAGACCAGGACTAGAATTGGAAAAGAAACCGAACTCAGAACTAATCACTAGTTCCAAGTTTGACTTCCACTCTGGTTCTGCTTCCGCTTAAGGGCAAGTGTGAAGACCAAAACCATCAATGACCGAAAGCGGTTTGGGAATGAACCCCAATCAAACATTAATGGAACGGAAATGATTGTGAGTTAGCTTCAGCCAATTTTAATACAAAACATAATACCTTGTTAAAGACGTGGTCACATGAATCTAAGGACTTGGGTCACATGGGTTTACAAGGAAAACCAAATAAAGGGGCTTAACCCTACCCCTCAAAAGTACAACGATCAATTTTAACCCTAGGTCAAGACATTTTGTAAAGGTTGTCGAGCAAACCCTAGTTTTTATAACATGTCGACTCAGAAAATTATGGCATCACAACCCCCATGCGGAAATCACAAAATTTACATAGAATTCACGTTTGTCTCCTAATCTACCTATGGGATTGCCAATCCCAATCAAGGGCAGCTCAAAGGACCTAGACCAACTAACGAGGACTTTAAGAAACCTCCTACACTTTGGGCTCTACAGGACCCGGTAGGGTGATCCCTTAATGTTTTTACAACCTCTGCACCTTTATCATAAACAACATTAACAATAACAGATAATCTCACTTAATAGCTCAACACAATAGGATAATACTGAAATAAATTAGTTGTTTACCAATAAAATCAGCTACCTAGAGCATGAGATAATTACAACACAAGGTAGTATATGATTGTCATTGATTTTCAATTTGCAACAAGCTCTAGGCAAAGACGAGCAAATACTGAATCATATGGGTAACTACAACTTAGACCAGTGCCATATCTATTGGGCAAGAGTCAAATTTATAAGCATCTAATAGTATATGACTGATTTAACACATAACATATGGAATCCTTGATGATATTGCATTACAATCTCATCAATATGTATTCTACCTCAATACTACTTACCAAATCCTTATACAGTACATATCCTCCTATAATCCCATTCAAGCATTTTAATTAATTCTTTGAATTAAAGCCAGAACAAGGATCATACACACCACAATAGTGACATGGATAAAACAACCCTTGGTAATTTTATTCAAGGTTCAGATATGCAAGTACAATGGAGAGACATGAGCTTGAATTTTTCATTTAAAATCAAATGCTAGTACTCTTATACAACATTAAACCTCCATGAACTCAAAACCTGTTACAAACTGACTCAAAACCTAAGTTGCAACCTTCCTGAAAAATGTCAAACTTTACAAGTTGCTCTGCAACTTCACCTAGACTCGACAAAATTTCTCTAACTTGCTACCTCCCGTACCTATGGCCTTGAAATCCTTCTTATAGAGAATGAAGGAGCAAACAAGCATCAGGCCAGAGAGTACACATGACATCAACCAATTGGCACACCTAGAAAAATTTGATGCAACAATAAAGATCACCAGAAATCCATGCCAAGACTGCCATTAAAGCAGAACTGGAAGACCGTTGCAACCGCAACATCAGACTTAGTGATTAATTCATGCCAATAAGCATCCTTCCCACCATTAAAACTCACCCAATCGCTTGCACAAACAGCTCCAACCATACTTTGACTCATATTTTAAATTATAGTTCTCAATCCTTTAGTTGAATCAAATCATCGAACGACCGCCTTCAAAACTAGCTGACACAATCGCCAGCATGGAAAACAAGGACCCATCACACCATACGTTGAGGAAGACATCCATGTGGCGATCACCCGCGACATCGCAATCAGTAAAGATCTTGCAGCTTCGGATCACGCGATTGCGGGAAACCATCGATCTTCATCATCAGTGATCTCATCCCTTCAACACAGTCATCGGCCCTATCATTAAATATAGAGAAACTTTTCCGCTAAGATAATAGCATCTTCATCGATTTGCAGCACATGCATCTCGCAAACACTTTAGTAACCTGCCCTTTCACTCCTTCGGCATTTCCTTTAGTCTTTCGGCTTCATTAGATGAGGACACGTGGCAATCGCCCGCGATATTGCAATTTGTAAAAACCTGGAAACTCTTGATCACGTGATGGCGGGTGACCGTTGATTTCTGACAATACTTGATTGGTGGTTACAAACTTCATCCCCCTCAGCCGCTCCGGATTTGACATGTGGAGCCCTAAAATATCCATTTGGTGCATTTAATGAATTCCCCTGCCCTATCGAATATAATATTTTAAATTTTTTGCTCAAAAGCAATAGAACATTTAAAATAAATTGCCAGCACTTGAAAGCTTCCCTAGGCCCCACCCTGTACACATGGAAACATCTTGCCACTTCGTGATGAATAAAAAGTGAGCACCTTCTGATTGCAAAATAGCAGGCAAGGGCTACGATCTAATGGCAGTTGATCAAGAGTCGCGTGAATTTCATCCCCCGGAGAGGGACACGTGGTGTCTGCCCGCGATATCGTGAACCATAAAGGGTTGGCAACTCCTGATTGCACGATGGCGGGCAACCGTCGATATCTAAAAGAAAACATTCAATGACAACATGAAATGCAACCTCTGCAAAATAAAATGCTTGTTAAAAGGACAAGGGGACTTCACTAGGTCGACGAGAAACAATGACATAAGTTGTTTTTAAAGCAATTCCAGAAGAGGCCAACCCAAACATAGGAAAATGGAAGAAAATCCCCCAGAAATAAAAATTTAAAACGAGGGGACCCAGCCTAGACATACGGAAAAATAAAACCAGCGGAGGCTACAAAAATTAAAACCAAAGGGACAAAAGCCTAGATGAGATGATGGGGCACAAGTTGTCTTAAGACCCTTCAAAAAGGTAACATCCAAATAGAACCTCAAGAAGGGAGGAAAAAAAATGCTAGGGTTTTATATGAAAAGAAAGTTAAAACCCCAACCCTAGGATTTTCCAAACACCATGAAAGACCAGTAACAGAAGGCAGGGCATGAGTGAATCACAAGGAGCAAAATTTGAAGTTCCAATAGTGGCTCCAGTTGGGAATGTTCATTCCATTGGAATGAAGTGAGAATTCAAAATCTCAGGTGGAGCAAACCAAGAGGCAGAGACGACCAAAAAGGAATTGTTCAGACAGAACAACCCAAACCACGCACAAGATATATACAAGTTATACAAACCTATACTACTGTTCATGGAAAATAATACCTCAAGTGAAGTATAACTTCAAGAACTATCCATGAACTGGCAATTCAAGAATATCTCTCGTCATATCTTGGAGGAAGTAAGAATCTTCACCCCACTTACTATTAATCAAAAATGGACCCAACCAAATTGCATCAAATTTCCCATGTTTCCCTTTATCTTCTAATATGGCATTCCACATTGAAACCACATCTCCATCTTTGAAGCTCCTTGTAGTTGCCCTCTTGTCATACAAATTATTTATTTGCAACTGCAACTTTGCATTTCTCTTTTGAGCCTCCCTCCTGGTTTCATCCAACTCTATAAGAGCTTCCACTCTCAACTGCATCTCGTCATCAATTTCATTGTCATACATCTAGAAAAACTTATACATTTCCATTAAATTATTTTGGGGTAACCTGGAATTTATCCCATAAACCAAATCAAATGGGGTACAACCTATTGCCTTCTTCACAGTTACCCTATCTACCCAAACTACTAATCTCATTTTAGAATCCCAAGCCATTTTATTCTAATCTAGGTTCCTTTTAATGATCTTCATCAAGCTTTTTTTGCTTGATTCTACATGTCCATTTCCCTATGGGTGATATGGTAATGAATAAGAAATTTGGATTCCATGCTTCTCACAAAATTCTATGTATTCCTCAAATCTGAAACACATTGCATTATCTGACATAATCCTTTATGGACACCCAAATGTAGTCAATATATTGCTCATCAGGAAGTCAATTACTACTTTACTAGTAGCTTTCTTTGTTGGAATTTCTTCCACCCACTTAGTAAAATAATCAGTAGCCACCAATATCCATGAATGGCCTCCACTATATTTACATGCTATCTCTCCTACAAAATCAATACCCCACTGTTGGAATGGAGCTTGTACTATAACTGGTTTTAGAGGCAAGTTACCAAAAAACTTTAACTTATTAGAGAAACGTTAACAAGCATCACATGTCTTCACTAGTTGGTGTGCATCCTTAAAAACTGTAGGCCACCAAAATTCAGCCCTCATTATCTTATGTGCAGTTGTTTTAGCCATATAATGCGCTCCACAAACTCCATCGTGTATCTCACTCAGAAGTTCTTTAGCTTGATCTTGGTCAACACACTTCAACATGACACCTTCTCCATTCCTCCACCAGAGCTTTCCATCTATAATAACATATTTGATAGCATGTAACTTCAATGTCCTTTTTTCATTTTCACTTAAATTATCAGGACATCTCATTCTTTGCAAATAATGTATCACATCTTAATACCATTCAGAATGATCCATATTACATATGTGTGATCTATTCTCTTCTTCTAGAAAATTTATTTGATTTGCTTCCAGATTACTTTGGGCCATAAGCTTGGCCAATCCGTGTCCTCTTACCAGTTTATTAATTTGAACCTCAATATTGAATTCTTGGATCCTATTTATCCATCTACACCTTCTTTCTGACACTTCTTGTTGTGTGAAGATGTCCTTAACAGCAGCATTAGGCACATAAGCAATTACAGTAGCTCCCATTAAATAAGTCCTAAAATCCTTTACTTCTTTTACCAGTGCATATGCCTATTTTTCATTTATATCATACTTGAGTTTTGCAGCTTGCAAAGACTTGTTGAGAAAAGCTACAGGCTGTTCAAAACCTTCTGCATTCTTTTGTAACAACACGGCTGCAATTGTGTGGAATGAAGCAAATGGGAAGACCTGTAAAGGTTTGGAAAATTTAGGGTTTCTTAACACAAGAGCCTCCTTTATTGCTTGCTTGATTGCCTAGAAATCGTGTATAGACTCCTCATCCCATTCAAATTTGGCTCCTTTCTTGAGCATTTTTGAAATAGGGCGCACTATCTCAGCAAAAAATTTCACAAACCTCCTTAAGAAATCTATCTATCCAAAGAAGGATTGTATTCCTTTGACATTTTGGGGTTGTGGAACTTTATCAATTGCAATTACCCTCTCTGGATCAATTTTCACTCCATCCTTGGAAACTATATGTCCCAACAATTTTCCCTCTAGTAATTTGAACACACATTTATTTGGATTCAAAGAAATACCATACTCCAAGGCTCTAATGAATATATTCTTCAAATGCTCACAATGATCCTCTTCCCTTTTAGAAAATGTTGTCAAGTCATCTTGGTAGACCACCAAAAACAAATTAATGAAATCTGAGAATGCCACGTCCATGGGTCTCTAAAAAGTAGCACCTGCATTTGTTAGACCAAATGGCATTCTTACATAGACATATGCTCCCCATGGTGTGGTAAAAGTTGTCTTAAACTGCTCTGACTCTTTGACCATATGCTGGTTATAACAAAAAAAACCATCCATCATAGACATTAATTCACAGCCGGTCACCTTTTGCAACATGGCTTCCATATTGGGTAATGGATAATTGTCTTTTAATGAAGACACATTCAAATTTCTAAAATCCACACATAACCTGATGTCTCCATTTTTCTTCCTTACTGGTACCAAATTTGACACCCAAGATGAATGTCTGATTGGCTTGATGATTCCTGCATCCCTTAATTTAATTAATTCTTCTTGCATTTTGGGGGCTAAAGTGGGATTAATAGGCCTCTTCTTTTGTCTAAATGGCTTGGCATCATCACACAAAGGAATCTCATGTTGGAAAAGATCTTCCCTATATGCCTTAAGATCATCATAGGATCATGCAAACACATGCCTAAACTTCCTTAATAAATCAATCAGCATCATTCTCACCTTTGGTGACATTTTCTTTCCAATATACACCTTCTTTGGGGATGCTTATGTTCCAAGATTTATCTCTTCCAGGTCATCAAGATGGGAAGTAGTGTGACCAGCCTTTGTCTTATCTTGATTATCAAATATTCTTACTAGTACAACTAGACCCTTGGGAATTGTGTTTTTCTTCAACTAAATGACCTCATTTCCAAATATGGTATCCTTACCATCAACATTCTCAACAAAAGCTCCAAAGTCAATTTCTTGATTTTAATACTCTCCCACACAATTCAAGAATCTTAACACATCATCATCATTATCAAATACTTGCCAATTTTTTATGTTATTAGGAACTAATGGCCTGGTTTGTACCTCAACCTTTGAAATTCTAGCATAAGACAGGTCATCTGGTTTTAATGCAATATTAGCTAATAGGTATGCCACCTTATTTTGACCTCTTTCCATCCATGTTATGCTAAATGCATCCAAACTCTCCAATTCATCCCAAACAGTGTTCCTATACTGTTTCAACCTCTTGTTCTTTGATACATACTTGGACCTAACTTGGGAAACCACA
>VDFB02273512.1:0-35940 GCA_007258455.2 Sequoia sempervirens
GATTTATATAGTTTATTTATCTAATTCCCTAGTAGGGGAGATATGCGTTTGCAATCCGTTTTTTGGTCTGATTTATATAGTTTATTAATCTCATTCCCTAATAGGGGAGATATGCTTTTGTTATCCATTTTTATGTTATTTAAAAAAACAATAATGGAGTGTTTTAATATATTTATATATCAATAAATTATATAATTATATAATTTTGCATAAAGTTGAGTACTTTTTCATGTTTATGTACACAATTTGTTTATCTATTTCTCATTTTATATTTAAACATGTATTGTGATATTTTTATTTAATTATATTTATTCATGCATATATATTTATACATTCTAAAGTCCATTTGATTTTACTATTCCCATGTCCCGAAGTCTTTTTTATAAGTGCGAGGTCAACCTAATAGTTATAGATTTGATCCCTAATGTTTCAAATTTTTAATTTTGACTAACTTCTACCCATACCTTTCTTGCCATATGCCAACTAAATACAAGCTTATAATACATTTTATTGTTATGTCCTTGAATTTAAAAGTATTCAATCGTGTTCATTTCTTATCTTCTCAACTTGTGAGCTTTATTCACATTTAAGAAATGAATCAATTCAATTTGTTGACCTAAAACAAATCTAGATCTTCTTGTTCAAATTGTGAATGTTTGCATAATTGATATCTAATCTCTTTGATCTTTTACACATTCTTTAGGTTGACCTAGATGAACATGTCCCCTTTCAATATAATGATAGTTCGTCAAAGGTATTTTAAAGTTTGCTAGTCTCAAATATCAAAAAAGAAAAAGAAAGAAAAGGAAAATCAAGGAGGTCTAAAATCAAAATTGTATAGATTACTTAAACATTTTTATGGATACATGATATTTCTAAGAACGTTGATATAACCTTGATCTGTGGTGTTACCCTCTTGCTAACATTGTATTCTTGTGTTTTACTATTCAAATTATGTTCAAGTGTAGAATATAATGTATTTCTACATTATAAGCTTTAAAATATTTTTAGAACCCTCATACACATATACATATTTATCCTTCCATACATTATTTGCACTTTATGTCTATTTCACTATTGACTTGTGATAGCTAGTCTAAAGTATAATTTAAGTTACATTCTTGTGTATTTCAATTAATTTTCACTAGCTTGGCTCATGCTACCTATTGCTTATCCTTGTTAACACTTTTGTAAGCCTTGTTCATAATGTGATACATGACACCTTTTTATTCTAGTGGATAAAATTTCTCTATAACAAATAATTATTTTTGTGCTATTTTTTTCCACTATATGTTTGATTGTTTGATCTTGGACTTTCCCAACAATCTTCATTGATCCCCCATATTCTACATGCCTTATACATTAACACTTTATGCATCAACACTTCCTCATTAGTCCAGGTTATTTTTAGTGGTGGGTCCATGATCATTAGCTTATTGCTCTTGTAAAAATATATTTGGTGGTCAACTATTAGCTAGTGGATAAAAACTTTCCATCAATTAATTCATTTTTGTATTGATCTATTTATCCCACTACAAGCTAATCATTAACTTTCTAGATCTTGATCAACATTATATATCAATCTATAGTTCAAGTTGTGTAGGATTTAGTTATAATTTTGAACACAAAGATGGTTGCATGGGTGTTGAGATGACACATGTGATATGCATTGTGATTCATCACTAGTCATAGAGTCGTGATGTAGATGTCATATATGAGTTTGTTAGACATGGACCATTTACTTTATGTTGTGTGGATATGTGGTAAATTAGGTGGGGCCATCTATGCTTGATTTATTGTTGAGTATATATTCTTTGTCTAGTAATAGTTGAGTATTATTGTACACGATTCATCTTCATCAGAGTCATTTTCATAAATGAGTCTCATCGGTCCAATGGACCAATTAACGAATGATTTTGCATGATAAGGATTACCCCTTCATGCCCTCTTCATTAGACTTAACATTTTATTAGTTGGTATGTTAGAATATAATATTCTCATTAGATATAAATTTTGGTTAGTTTAGTATAATAATGTTTTGTATTGAAATTTCTAGAAGCTTCCTTCTTCTAGAATCATATTTTTATTTCTTTAAAATACTTATTGAAGACGTTCATTAGCCTTTGTTGAGAAAAATTTCTTGTGAGTTTTGTGTTCTTGTGTGTTCATATCAATTAGTATCAGAGTTGAAGGATCACAACCTTGGATTTGGTCTTCTAAAATGTTTGATTAATCTTTACTAGCTCCCCCATTTTTTGTTTCCATATTTCTAAAATCCTTGAGGGTGTCAATTGGTAATCCCTTATAGATCTTTATTTGCATCCCAAGATATAATCTCCTTGAGTTTTTCTTTTTCTTAAGTATCACACTACAAAACTATGCAGCTCATTTTTAGAGTCTTTTGAGTGGGTTTTGATGATTTTCATAGTTTCCAAACCAATTTTTTATTTTTTTAATCATTATTTTTTAGGTATTTGATTTAACTTTATGGTGAAAATTACAAAGTTATACCCTCTAAAAGAAAATATATTAAAAAACCCTAGATAAGAAAAAAATTATCTCTACACAATCTTCTAATAGATCTTAAGTGATGCAAGAGCATTCAAGCTCTTAGGCAATTTCGCATCAAGAAAAAAAATATTTTCATGTTTAGTTTTTTTCATTTTTTGGTGTAGGTTTGAGCGTCAAAATCATATTGTGAAGTGTTATAAGGATATAAACATGTATTTGTGAGAAGTTTAGTTCAATTTCATACATCAAAAGAAAGTAGGGTGTTTAATGTGATTTGCAAAATTGCACAATGTCGAGGTTCTAGGGGTTGAAATAGTCCACTTACCATCCAGTGGAAGGGGATTTTAAAGGAAAATTAATTAAAATTAATTAATTTTATCAATTTTGTTTCTTAGTTAAGTGTGCATATGACAAGTAACTCTCGACATTCCATTCTTGTGTTATTCTTTCAATTTTGGTTCCTAGAATGGAGAAAAAACTAGTGGTTTTTAGAAAATAAATTAACGACTCTTCAATTTATAATATGGAGTGAATGAGCATGACTTGGTTATTTATTTTATTCATTTTTCAAATGAATATACATCAAAAAAATGTTGGATATGATACAAATTTTAATGTCACTTTTGGAAGCAACAAAATTATGTTTTGTTTCATTTTTCTATGATAATTTTAAGGGTCAATGGAAGAGAAGATTTGGGAACCACTTTTTTTTGTTTCACATAGTTGAAACCCTCTATAAATACAACCTTTAGTGGTGTCAATAAGCAGCAATACTCAACAACAAGTTTGAGTAAAGAATTTGCAGGTTTTTGCAGAGGATTGTAGGAACGAAAGTGTAGAAAATTAGCTTTCCAAGAGGAGGGGAATAGAAGAAGAGAAGAATAAAGTCTCAGGTGTGCTCTATGTGTTTAAGGTGTCTATGAGAGATATCTAGCATGAAGGAAAAAAACATATTTATAAAGAGGATCAAAGCAAAGAAAGTTGAAGGCATGAGACTTTGAAGATTTGAAGGCATGAAGTGCCTAGAAACCCTTGAATTTTTTTTGAATTTTATCTCTTTATGAAATCATCAGTATATGTAATTGTTCTTGAGTAATTTGATTGTATGAATGTACACATGAAACTAGCAATAAATATATGGTTCATATTTTGTTGTAAAATATATGTCGCCCTTGATATATGTGCAAGAATGTGGGTTAGATGAGATGTTAAGGTTGAAATAATAGAGGCACTACATTTTTGGTGTGGAAGAAATTATTTATACTAATCATCAACCCCTTATGTTTTTGAATTCACAATTTTCAATTCAACAATATCTTTTGAAACAAGTCTCATATATTCAATAGTTCCACTTAGTCAATAAATATAAAAGGCATGTACCCCCAAATTTGTTGATTTTACATTCTAGATGTTATATTTATTGCATACAAGGATTCATAATGTTGTACTCTTCTAATGCATCCTTTGTACTAGTTATGCATTCTCCGTAACATCCCATTATCCTAAACCAAACCACTTTCTTGGGATAAAAAGTTATAGATGGTTGGTCATACAATTTGAATCAATTGTGTGTTCCTACTAATTCTACTTGAATGATGCTAATTAAGGAGGCTCATTCTTCTTCTTAATGGGGACACTTTAGAATGACCAAAAATTTATAATATTACTTCTATTGGCTCTCCACGAAGAAACAAGTGAAATATTTCATTCATCAATGCTCTCTTTGTAGCCAAGCTAAGCCCACTAATCACAAACTTGTTTTCTATTAGATCCTCTTCCTATTCTCTTTGAGCTGGATGGGAGTCTATCTCTATGGATTTTATCAATGGGTTTCCTACTAATTTTAGACAACTTGATTGTATGTTTGTGGCACTGGTATGTTAGTTTATAAAGATGACCATCTTCATCCCTTATAATAAAACTATTAACACTCCTAAGGCTACTGAATTATTTTTTAGTAATATATGGTGTCAATTTGGTTTGCCTCTTTCTACTATATTTTTTTGCGATTTCAATTTTCTGAGTCACTTTTAGAAATCAATTTGGAATCTCTTGGGGTGTTAACTTTGATATTTTACAACTTTTCATCCAAAAATAGATGACCATATTGAAGTGGTGAATTAGAATTTAGTTTAGTCCCAAAATATCTACTACAAAAAGAAAAAATAGTGAGATGCCTATCTTAATGTTATGTAGCATAGCTATAATTGAGGTACAAATGCCTCCATAGGCCATTATCCTTTTGAGGTGTGTTATGGATATCAACCTCTTTCTCCATATGAGATCCTGGTTTATATTCCTCCAAAGTCTACTTCACAATAATGGAAGGAATATAGCTCCAATCTTTTTAGTTTATTCAAAACATAGCAAATATTCATGCATAAGTACATGCAACTCTTTGTAGTACTTATTACGTATAAATAAATTCATGATAATAGTCACATCCCTTGTAACTTCATAATTGGGATTAAAGTATGGATTTATATAAATAAAAAAAGGTTTAAAGGTCAACAAAATCATAAGCTAAAGCATATTATATATGGACCCAAGAGATAGGAGATAATGCCTCAAAACTTGATCTCCCATCCTAGCTTGGAATCCATGAAGTGGTTAATGAACTAATCAACTAAAGTGATATGAGCCATCTCACTTGTAAGAAGAAGTTCCTCTCTCTCATGTGTTGACCACAATATTCTAAATTTCAACCTCCTTTATATGTAGATATCATTTTTTAGCTTCACACACACTCTACTAGGAGTAATACTAGACCACTACTTACTTGGTTGGTCATTAGGACACACTATTGAGCCAAGTCAAGTGAATATATCATAGGAATATTCTGAGCTAATCATTGTCCCCATATTATGAGGACACTTTCCTCAAGAGAGGATAGAATTAATAAGGCTCATCCCCTTCATAGCCTCTTAATTAGACTCAATATTTTATTAGTTAGTATATATGATAATACAATATTATCATTAGATATAATTTTTGGTTAGTTTAATATAATAATGTTTTATATTGATATTTCTAGAAGCTTATTTTGTCTAGAATCATCTTTGTATTTATTTAAAATACTTGTTAAATATTGTTTGGTTATTCACTGAGAAAAATATATCTTTTGAGTTTTATGTTTGTGTGCACTCATATCAGTGCATCATGCACAACTCGACAATGAGAAATATAACTTAGGTTTGATGTGCTTACTTAGAAAGCTTAATGGTGTTTGAATTTCAAACGTATTAAAAGGAAATGTGGTAGCTTCTTATTGGATGGTAGATAAAATATTCCTAAAAGGAACAATTAAATTACCATACATATTTTTTTCATCTAATGAGAATTTTTAATTGATAATTTGGGGATTAGATAAATGTTGGTTGTTGATTGATCATGATATTTAAATTATCAAGTTCAGTGCTAACACTAGTAGAGTTTTAAAAATAGAATATGCTAATGAGCTTATTCTCTATAGATTTAGGGCTTTCACCAAGGTTTCATCTCTATTTTACATATATTCAAGGAGACAAAAAAGCATTTAGTGACCCTATACACAATGATCTCAACTTATTTTTTAGCAAGATAACAACATTGCCAAAACTTGTAAAGGTGTTTCCTATATTTAGAAGGAAAGTTTTTTATAGGGACAATTGCATATTGACCTTGAGGTATATATATTTTATTTTCTTATTGATATTTTCTAGTATGGAGTAAGATGATGTTCAATGACCAACTAAAATTCAACTAGCCATTCAAGAATGATTGCTTAAAACTTTGGATATGTTTTGATTGAAAGTAGTTAAGGTTGCATGTATGTAACCATTTCCTTATCTTTACCAATAACAACATATTTTTGACATACAAAGTGATAAAAGATAAAATTATCACCATTTTGTTTATAGGAAACACAACAATCTTACTTAGATTTGATAACCCTAACACTAAAACATATGAACCAATTTTTTTGCACCATATTCTAACAAAATTTTTCAAACCACATATAGAGTTATTCAACAAAACAACCATGTTTTCCTTTCCCTTCTAATTGTAGTGCTTTGGTTGTGCATGTAGGTCTTCTCCTCTAAATCATCATGTAAGAAAGTTATCTTCACATTCATCTACTCAATCTCAAGATCAAAAGAAACAACACAAGATACTAGCATTGTGATTCATAGCAAAATTTAAAAAAGTAGAGAAAATATCACTAAAATATATTCCCTCAACATAGGAATAACCTTTGGTAACCAACCAAACTTTGTATTTTCCAATGTTATAATGAGAGCCCAAGTTCTTTTTGAATACCCATTCATAGACAATGGGTTTCCATCATTTAGGAAACTAAAAAAAAGTTTCATGTATTAGTCACCCTTAATGTAGCTATTTCCTCATCCATGGTTAATTTTTAGGACTCATAATCATCCATTTTCATTACCTCTTTAACTATTATATGCACATCAATGTTACTCAACAAGGTAAATATACATATAAAATTGGGTGAGTTATATCCTTTTGGTTTCATGGTGAGGTTTGCCTAGATGCAAACCTTTTAGTGGGGATGAATAAATAACATCTATTTGGTTCATGACATATAAAAATGCTCCAATGATTGATAATCTTTTCCAATAAATCCCAAAATGGAAGAGGAGACCTAAAAGCTCAAATTAGACAAGGACCCTAAATAAGGCTCACTTAGGGACCTCAGAATCATGGGTCCAAGAAAATAACATCAAAAGACAATTTGAAATAATATTTAGAGTACTTTTAGAGCATATTAACTTAAGTTGGATATTCTTAAAAAGAAACCAATGAAACCTTTGGTAATACTACAAACCCATTTAAGATTGATACCTTGGGGTTCTCATGTATGCTTAATGTAGACAATAAGAGATTGCTCTAAAGGGTTAAGAACAACATAACACACAATTATATTGTAATATTAAGTCATCGACAAATATACCCTACATCATTTATAATTAAACAAACATCAACATGAGATTCACTATCATTTCTATATCTTATATTACCTTGAACACAAACTTCTTTAATTTCTTAAATACCATTATCTTTATCATTTGCAATCAAAATTAATTAATTTTTAAATGCATATTTACATACTTAAATCACTATAAAACTAACATTAATGTCAAAATTAATATTAAAATTCCTAGATATCTCAACAAACAAATATAAATAAACAAGAAAACACAAAACTAAACAATAAACCCTACAATAAAACATTTAATATCTACAAGCTCAAGAGATTTTTTTTACAAAACTAAAAATCTATCATACACTTCTATATTTGTTTTAAATGAATTTTGTGTTCCCTCTTTTCATGTATGATGTCTTTTCAATCTTATTTTATTGTATTTTTTTTTTTTATTAATTAAAATAAAGTGCTAAACTTTACATGTTTAAACGATTATCTTGCATGTGCAGGTGTGAATGGAACTTTGGTTTTAGTTGTTAGCGGTGGGTACTATAACAAGATGAAGAACGTGGTATTCCACTCCACTATGCTACGCTTTATTATTTGGTCCACTCAATAAATGTGTAAAACAATGATGAGTATATTATTGGTAGTGGTGTAACTACTTCAACCACTAACACACCTTTCTAAGGGCATGTCCCATAATTTCCAAAATTCTAAAGTGCTAAGATTTTTTAGGAATATTTTAAAGATGGTGGTCCCATGAATTCAATTTTGCAATTCAGCTTAAAAGTTTGAGCTCCAAAAATCAAGGGATGAAGTGGAGTAATTTGATAAAAATTAATAAACAAATAAAATTTCTCTCATTTTTTAGTTTTTTTTAGGAATTTAAAATTCAAAGTGATAGACAAGTGGAAGAAAAAATTCCTAAAAAATTCCTAGTCAGAGGGTAATTTCTATCTCCACTCAATTTCACCTCCATTAAATTTGCAAAATTTAAAAGGTAGGCTACTATTTTTTCAGAGTGAGATCCCAAATCATCCTCAGAGTTACACTTTGTTTTGTTCCATGGGACCTTTTGATCCAGTTTTAAAATAGGCTCAAGTCACCATGGGACTACAAAGAATTCCCTTAATCCCTCTTTTCCCCATTATTATTTCATGGGTATACTACATGGAGGTTTATTATTAGTTATAATGTATTCAATTAATTAGATTTAAGAATTAAGTATTAGACTAAAAAACTATAATATTTAAATTTATTATTTTTGTAATCAATTATTATTGTAGTAAGAAGTGAAGTGTAAAAGATGAGTATGTTAGAAAAAATCTTATTTATCCTGTCAAAATATCAATATTTAACGAGTATACATATTGTTATATTGCTATCGAATCGTGGTAGTTTTACAAGTCAAACCTTCCATTGATCAATGTTTCATGAGTAGTGGTTCACAAGAATCCATCTCTCATGATATCAATTTGGAGCTATTTTATTTACTTAAAAGTTATTTTCTTTTATTGTGAAAATATATTATTTATTACAAACATGTAGACATAAATTTATGTGATGCTAATTTTGGAAATATTATATTTATTATTAATATTGTTTTGACATGTAAATGACTATCAAATTTAAGATAAACATAATATTTAATAATAAATATTAATTATAAATAATGTTTTGATAAAGGATAAACCGTTTTACAAAGGACTAAAAACCGCAGAGTAACATTACAAGAAAAGACCAAAATAGAGGTTTGAAAAACAAAAAGGCTGCCAGAAAGATAAAAACCAATTTAAGCAGACAGCCACAAAAAGCTGCAAAAAAACCATAAAACGGCCAGCAAACAGACAAAGCTGGGCCCAGCCACAGCTAATTCATAGAATTCAGAAGCTTGTCCGCAACCTCTTCCAGATCCACCATATCCTGAACCCCCTCCCTAAAGATCTGAGTCATATTTGGGGTGGTCAGGGATTTTCTTTTCGTGCTTGATCTGGTTCGTTTAGAGATCCCTACTTCCTCATCCTGGTCATTCTCCTGATCAAGGTCGACAATCAGAGCTCTCTTCTGGGTTTTCTCCAGTCTTTCAAACATGGCTTTGATGATGATAGAGTTATGTCTGGCAATTCTATAGTTTTGATCAGCGATTTTTTTCATGGTTCCTTTAATTTTTTCAATATCATTTTCAACTGTGCTGTCCTTTTGTGTGTTATCCTTCACATTGGTATTCTTCTCCGCTTCGAGCTGAATTAGCCCTACAACTTTGGCTTCAATTTCCCCCAGCTTACTATGAAGAGACAAATTTTTAGTTTTCAGCTCACTTATTTCATGAAATAACCATTTGGCAGAATTCAATTGGTCCATAGAACAATTCTTGGCATTTCCAACGAAGTCAAAAGGGGGGTCACTTTCAGAATTGACCCCAAAAATCACCGACTCCGCACCTCTAGGAGGGCTATAATTCTCCTGTTGAATATTCTGAGGGACGTGGGGGTTCTCAAGGCTAACCCCGGCCGCTTTAGCAGAAGCAACAGGGGAGTCATCAGGGTAGGAGACAAGCTTATTAACCAGAGAGCTAGAGCTCGCCCCTTTGGCGTTAGGGTTAGTGCGGCCAGAGGCAGGAACAGAGCAGGTACCAGAAGGCTGGGGGGAACGGCCAGAGGCAGAAGGGGGGGTAGAGGAGGCGAAGAGCTCTTGACACGGCCGGGGAAAATTTAGTATCAGAAATGCTAGGCTCAGTATCGTCTTCATCAAGCTCCAAAGGGGCTATAGGGTTTGGAAGGGCAGGCATATTCTGAAAGTGCTCATAAATGAGCCTTAAAAGACCCGTGTGAAGAATCGGGTATCTTTTAGGGCTTCTACTATGATCAGAAAAGCTATTTCTTAGGGAGCAGAGCAAGAAGAAGGGGATAGAGACACGCACCTTATGCCGGAAGTGATTGAGCAGCAAAGTGGTATCCATAAACCCTAGTGAAGCGCCGTCGAGAGTGATGTACTCCATGATAACCCTTAGCACTTTTCTCCATAAAACTTTTATAGTGTCCACTTCATAGTAACTATTCGTCGTCTTGACAAGTTTTTGCTTCTCCGTCTCAGATTTAGGGAACCTCACCACAGCTTCGTCAGAGAATTTCCTATCTCTAAAAAAATTATGCTCTTCCATCGGAATGCCAGTCACCTCCGCAATCAAGGCTTCATCAATCTGAACTTTCCTCCCAAAGAGGAGAACCTCCCCATTATTCCAATTCTTCTCAAAGAAATCTGTAATCTCCTCCTTAGGGCCATGGAGTTTCTCAATGAACGGAAGTAAGCCACCCCTTCTTATTTTACTCCATGCTTTGGTGTTCTTGGTGTGTGACTCGAAGCTGGTAGGTTCAACCCTCTTCCGTTCCCCGCCCATATTTGAGATCTTAGTTTGAATACTGTTGCAGATAGAAAACCTGTTCCAGATAGTTCCTTTGCTTCGTAGGACCCACAAAGTGTGCCAAAGTAAATAATTTATCTGCCGGATCCTCTCGGCCCCATTATATCTTCTAATTTTGTTATTCATGATTCGTACCTTCCTCATTATTACAAGACGCTGCCTCTTTTCCATTCAACGCGTCGAGCTCCAATAAAGCTTGAACATCGAAGTGGAGGTCAGTCTTTTTGTGCCACGTGAGGATTTTGTCACTCTTAACTCCCTCATTGGAAAAAAAATCCGCAACTGCATTCGCCTCACGGTAAGCATGAGTTATTTTTATGCTATCGAAATTTACTAAGTAAAACCTTAGCATCTTCTATCCAATTTTTAATCGACCATGCGGGCTGGGACCTACCACAAAGGCTATCAATTATATTTTTTGAGTCACCTTCAAGCCATAGATTTTTGCATTTAATTCCCACAGCCAGGTTGATTATGTAATAAGCCCCCGCCGCTTCCGCCACATGATTGGTTTGGACCCCTAGAGGAGTGGCAACATCTCCCATAAAGTTACCTACCGAATCCCTTAGGACCCCACCACACCCAGCCTTCCCCGGGTTTCCTTTGGCCGCACCATCAAAGTTGGCTTTGGCCTAGCCTTCTATAGGAAAACTCCAGCAAACTCCATCCCTGGACTTCTTGGTAGTATTAGGAGCATTGGTAATATCCCATTTGATTCTCCATTCCCTGGCAATCAGGTTATCAAAAGGAGAACAAACCACAGTATCAACCTTGTCCTTCCTGAAGGGAACAATAGAGAAGTTTTCTTTGATCATCCTAAGAATTCTCTCAAACACAATTTCCTCCGAAGACTCCTTATCCCTGAAGATCCGGTTGTTTCTCTCTTTCCAAATTCCCCAAGTCACATGGGGGAACGAGAAAGCCCACAGTTTTTTAATAAAGGGGTTGAAAGAAGGGGCTTTCCATTGAACAAAAAAATCCTCAACCGACTCCGGGGGGACCCAAGAAAAATGCCAGCATTTCAGAAGCTTGTCCCAAACCGAGGAGGAGAAAGGACAGTGGATAAAGAGGTGGTTAACCGATTCAGCATTGTTTTTACAGAGGTAGCATCTATTGGGGAGCAGAACTCCTCTTTTGCTAAGATTATCCATAGTAAGAACTTTATTTTGCAGCAAAGACCAGAAAAAAATGTTAACCTTAGGTAAGAGATGTTTAGTCCAGGCTTGCGACCACAGAGGGGGAGGGTTAAGAGCATTTGAAATCCGGGCAAAGGCAGAAGAGACAGAAAAGCACCCAGAAGGCTCATACTTCCAGATAAGACTATCCTCCTGATTAAAGCAAAGTTTGACAGCATTCAATGAGGAGTAAACAGAAACCAGCACAGGGTTTATCAAGGGAAGATTGATCCACTTACCATCCCGCCAGTAGTCTTTAACAAAAAGGCCAAAAGTATCTTTGCAAAACTCAGCCCATCTACTGAGATTCCCATCCTGAGACAGAGGTTCATTACGCAGCCAACAATCATCCCAAAATCTAACCTAGTTACCATTGCGAACCTGCCATTTCAATCCCAGTTTCACCACCTTTATCCCATCAATCATATAGTTCCAGCAACTTGATCCTTTCAGGAGGTTGGGATTCTCAATAAGGTCTTTGAGGGAATTGTTATTCTACAAATACTTGCTTTTAATTATTTCACTCCATTCCCTAGAGGAAAAGAAAAGTCTCCATATCTGTTTAGCTAGGAGCGACTTGTTCAACAGTCTGATTTTTCTTAGCCCAAGGCCTCCATCCTTTTTAGATCTGCAAACCAAATCCCATCCAACAAGAGGCATTCTTTTTCTTTCTTTGACTCTAGACCAAAGGAATCTCTTTTGGATCTTCTCAATGGTTTCAGCATATTTGGATGGGATTTTAAAAAGACTGAGAGCATAGATAGGGAGATTCTGCAGAGAAGCTTTAAGAAGCTGGAGTTTTCCGGCTTGGCTTAGGCAAGCTCCTTTCCAGCCAGAGAGTTTTTTCCCAAACCTATCAACCAGAGAGATCCAAAAAGTATCTGGGGGTTTTAAACAAAGAGGAAATCCCAGATAAGTAGCAGGAAGGGACTCAATCTTGCATCCAAGAATTACAGCTAACTTTCTTTGTCTATGCAAAGGTGTGTTAAAGAAATACAGCGAGCTTTTTTGCTTATTTATCACTTGACTAGAAGCTCTACCATAGGATTCCAAAAGTTTCTTCATCTCTTTAGCTTCCGAGACAGCAGACCTTCCCATTAGCAAAGTGTCATCCACGAACTGTTGATGAGAGCATATCAAATTGTTCGATGATGGTTTGAGCCCCATAATAGCTCTTTGAGCAACCACCAAAAACCTCAGCCATAATCGTGAAGAGGATAGGAGAAATGGGATCTCCCTGTCTTAACCCTCTAGAACTACAGAAGAAAGTGGAAGGGGATCCATTAATAAGAACCGCCATAGAAGCAGAAGTGATGAGTTGTTCAATAAGCTGCAAAACCCTTTCATTGAAACCAAAAGACTTTAAGATCTTAAACAGAAAGTTCCAGTCTACCCTATCATAAGCCTTCGAAATTGTCAAGCTTAAGAAGAAATCCTTCCGATTTAGAGACCGAGAGGGAATGAACATTCTCATGAGCGTGGACAATAGAGTCAAGAATTTGTCTTCTAGGCACAAAACCATTCTGTTGAGGAGCAATTATAGAGGGCAGAATAAGAAGCAGTCTAGAGGTAAGCACCTTCGAAATAATTTTATAGAAGGAATTACAGAGGCTGATAGGTCTGAAGCCTTCAAAATCCTGCACTCCAGGTTTTTTGGGAATAAGAACCAAGAAAGTGGCATTTAACTCCTTCAAAAAATTTCTAGAGCGGAAGAACTCTTTCACCGCCTTCTCAACATCCTCCCCAACAATGTCCCAGAACCACTGGAAGAAAAGTAAAGGGAAGCCATCAGGACCAGGTGCTTTGCTTCCTTCAAAAGAGAAAACAACTTTTTTAATTTCCTCACTGGTGGGTATATCTGTCAACATTTCATTGTCTCTAGAGTTAACAATCCTGGGGATAGCCTCCAGTAACTGATTTTGATCCTCCAAGTTAATACCCTCTTTCTTAGACAGGAGGTTCTTGAAGAATAGGACAGCTTCTCTTCTAATATCCTCTTCCTCCTCATAAGTTCTACCATCAACCACAATCGCTGAAATTTTGTTAGCTGCCCTGTGTTTAGATGCTGAAAGATGAAAGTATCTGGTGTTTTTGTCTCCAGCCTTTAGCCAGAGAGCTCTGGATCTTTGTCTCCAAAATTCCTCTTCTCTAGCAATTATCTCGTGAAGTTTTGAGAGGATCTCATTTTCCTTTTCCTTAGTTTCATTCAAGTAGCCTTCCTTCTGAATTTTGTTTTGGATTTTAGACAGCCTAAACTGAAGATCAGATTTGATTTGAAAGATATTGCCAAAAGACTCTTTTTTCCACTTTCTGAGATTCATTTTAACTTCTCTTAGTTTTTTGGCGATTCTAAATAAGGCAGTACCCTTAATTTTAATATTCCACCATTTCCTTATTTCCTCTCGGAGGAGAGGATGGGAAAGCCACATCTTCTCAAAGCGAAAGGGAGTATTCCTCTTAATTTTTAAGGGGTCAGCCACAAAACTAATAGGAAAATGATCAGATCCAATCCTAGGGAGGGTTTTCAAAGAGCAGCAATAATTTAAGATCTAAATATCAGAAACAAGGGTTCTGTCAAGTCTCACCTGGATCAGATCAGACAGAACTCTTCAATTCGACCAAGTGTAAGAGCTCCCTTGCAAGTCCAGGTCGATCAAGGCCTGATTGTTGATGAAATCCAAGAGATCTTCTTTACTTTTAGCATTAATCTGAGAGCCACCAAACTTCTCGCCCTGAAGGAGGGGTGAGTTAAAATCTCCCATGACAACCCATGGGTCATTTTGAAAGATATTCCGGAAAGCAGCCAGCTCTTTCCAAAAAGCCTTCCGAGCTTTTTTACAGTTAGGAGTGTAAATATTAGACTGGATCCAGCTGAAGTTGTCCCTAATATGAGTAAATCTAGTAGCAACATGATTAGGATGAGAAAAAAGAGGATCACCTCTTATGACCTTACAGTTCCAAAAAGTCGCAACCCCACCAGAAGCACCAGCAGAATCACTGCCCTGAATGGAACAGTGCTGGAACAAAGAAATATTTTCCACCTTTTCACTTAACATTTTGGTTTCCTGAATGAGAAGAATATCAGGCTTTTGGTCCCGGGAAAAATTGTGTAAAATATCCTGCTTGTGGGGGTTATTTAGTCCCCTAATATTCCAGGACAATAACTTCATGGGAATTTAGGAGAGAGAAGGAGCTCCGGGATGGTTTTTTGGAAGCCATCTGCAATATCTTGAAAGCTATGGTGCTCTCTTATCATATTTTTGGGTCTTCTTCCTTTGGCCAGGGATATTGCCCCACAGTCCGCTTTTGCTCTCGATCTTGTTGAAATCCCACAAGGGGTGATTTTAATTTTGATTTTCGATTTTTTCTTCTTTTTCTTAGATAGCACCTCATCTCTATCTGTATCATCTTGACTATCTGATTCTTTGCTGGATTCCCATTCTTTTTCAGATAGGAATTTTGTTCCCAGGGGAGGGTATCCATGAGTCCATTCCCACAAGGTAGGGAGATACTTCTTTCAAGAAGGCTTGCCTGGCTAGGGTCCGAATAAGTGTCTTTAACAACATCAAAAGAAGCCAGATCCGAACAGGATTCAATACCTGGGTTATTTGTCCCAACCGGAGACACAATCAGGGGAATGCCTACCTCAAGAGAGAGACCCTGAGAAGGAATATCGTCCAGCCCTGGCGTCACGGGGTCCCAAAAGATGGGGCTCATCTCCGAGGTAAAAGAATCATCTGACTTGCTAGGGGATAATTTCCCAGCTTCCCATTCCACACTTTCATCTTTGTTCTGAGAATCAGAAGAAAACTCCGGAACCAAAACTTGGGGGGTCTGGTTGGCAGAGCCATCATTTCCAGCTTCATCAAAGATATTGTATTGAGAAACATCCGCCTTGCCTAGAGCCAAGAACCTAGCATTGCAATCCATTCCTTCTCCTTTATCCTGAGGACCAGACTTAATCTCAGGAACAAGAGCTTGGGGGACCTGGAAGGTGGAGCCTTCATTTCCAGCGTCACCCGAGAGGTTATCAGGGATTTCAGCAACCTTTCCCACTGGCTCCGTAACAAATTTTTCCTCCTGTTTCTTTTTCCATACCACTTTTGAGGCCCTTTTAGGGTTTTCCATTTCTTTTACTGCCTTAAGGGGGAAATGCTTCACCCAATGGCCAGATTTTCTGCAGTTGAAGCAGGCAAAAGGGATGGTCTCAAACTCAATCGCCTGCGCCCAAGAACCAAGTTTCGAGTGGATCTCTACAGAGGAGGGAAGATCCGCTTCCTGAGAAACACCCACACATATTCTGGCAAACACTAGTCTCCTTCTTGCTGCTATCATAGGGTCAATCGATAAAAGCTCCCCAAAGGAGCTAGCAATCCCCCTGAAAACATCCTCGTTCCAATATTCCAGAGGAAGACCATGAAGCCTAACCCATACCAGAGCATTCTCAAAGATGGAGTCCGTTAGATCTAAGTTTGAAGACCATTTTTTAAGTGTGAGCGTTGATTTCCCAATAACCCATGGTCCTCCGCATCTAACAGCCTTAATGTCTTCTCTGTTCGAGAACTCAAAAGCAAAGAAACCTTTTGGGAGAGCCGCAACAGAGACACTACCATTTGTTCTCCATTTTTTTCTGACGAATTCCCTAACAATCTCAATATTTGGCCTTTGGCCCATGAATTTACCAACTAGGGAATTTTCCATTATAGCAATATTATGATCAATGATCTCGTCTGGAATAGAGATTGCAAATTTTCCAACTGTAGGGCTGGAGATATTGCGCACAGGGGGAAAAAAAGACTTACCATTGGGTTTAACCCCAAACAGTGAGGCCCACTTCTTACGATGCCCGCCATTTGTGTCACCAGACCCCACTGCACCTTTGAGGTTATCTTTAGGGCAATCGCCGACAGGTTTAACAGGGGGAGGAACCGGAATATTCTTCCCCCCTGGGTCATCTGCACGCTTTTTTGGGGAATCCTCATTCCCGTTCCTCCACACTTTTCTTCTTACTGGTAGGGATGACCCGGGCCATCGATCCATCACCATCACCGCCAAGCACTAAGATTCAAAACACCCATTTTCCCTTCAAGACTCCTCCAGACTCCATTTAATATAAATAATGTTGTCATGAGTTAAATTAGTATTTTTTTGTTTATATTGAAATATTTTATTTTTGATAAATAAATTTTTAATAGAATAGAAAAAATAACTCTTGAATTAAAAATAAAGATTGAAAAAGTTGAACATTTAAAAAAATAAAATAACATATCAAACTATTCATAAAAGAACAAATAGTTTATTAAAATTCTAAATAAAAGATATCTAAAATGCATATATCTAAAAAATATTAAACGTTAAGACATACCTCAAGTCCATTTTAAAATTTTACGAATTTTGAGAACTCACTTTAGATATTTTTTAGTTTATTTTTACTATTGCAGCAAATTCAAAGTTAAAGTAAAGTTGGAGGATCTATGACCTCTTGAATTTGGATAACACAATTATGAGAATTTGTATCCTCATCACATTCATTCTTGAAATATATGATTGTGGTGATGCATCAAGATTGGAGAGGTTATCATTGTTGTTGTTGACGATTTCTATGGAAAATTTTCCTCAAAATAAAAAACATATGTTTTTTCTAACCTAAATGATATTTTCAAATTAAAAGTGAAAAAAATTGACTATTATTTGACCTTTTAGGAGAAAAGGGAGATAAAAATAAATTTTATATATGTAATTATTAGGTGAAAAATAAAGAATCCAAAGAGAAAAACAAGTCAAAAGAATTAATCAAATTAATTCTTTATGAAAGTGTGATGGTTTGTAAAACACGTCATTTAAACATTATATAAAACATTTATGAGAGGCTTGGATGGGGAATAAAATATCTTCTTGAAACTTGTTTTTGTGCCTCATTTCTCATGCAAATTAACCTTATTTCAGCAAAGAAATCTTGTTTTTGAGCCCCAAGATGGTAGGCTAGTCGAAAATGTCTAACATTAAAATCTAAATCTATTTTGCAAAAAGTTTTTATAATTCAAGGCAAGACTCTATCTCTCTTTTAAAGGTGATCAAGTGAGTTTGGGGTTGATTTTAATATTTTGGAATTTATGGATGGCTTTGAAGAGCATCATCAAAATACTTTTTTCTTGGTTTTGGCAATGGAACAAATGTTGATATTTCATTATCAAATAATAGTTTCAATTTCATGGTTGTTGGATGAATTTTGTGGTCATGGAAAAAATTCTCTTATGTTCTTATAGATCGGTCCCCATTATAAAGGATCCCATGAAAAGTTCTTTCATTTTCAAATTTAGATGATCATACAAGGTTCTCCAACAAATATAAGTGCTTCTCAAAAAAAATTATCGCTTTCAAACATCATCTGACTTTGTAGTGCAAATCCTATCAATTAATGTAAAGAATTTTAATTGCTAGTCTTAATATTTTATTTTGTCGAAGCAATTAATTCAATTTTGTATTATCTTATTATAGTGTATGGGGTTAAATTATTCATTGCCAAATTATTTTAACCACATATAAAATTTCAAACACATGAGTTAAATTTTTTGAATTTCAAAAAAAGATAAAATTATCTCCTATCGCACCAGATTCACAACTTTGAGGGAATATTCCCCAAGTGAAGTTTCTATGATTCCTTTCTCATGTGATATGTGAAGGATAGTACGTTAGGAATTATCAACAAAGAAGAGGCATCCAATATTGATTTTCATATTTTTCATGTGCAAAATAAAATTTATGAGTTTTCTTTTCTCCCATCACAACTTCATAGATGCATCCCACATCCAAAACTATGATGTGAAGGAAACCAACATTGCAATAGAATGTGACCATGTGGGCATTACTATTTATGTGGGTTTTAACATTATTTACTACAAAAAAAGCTTTTATATTCACATCCAAAAATACAGAACAATAGTTTTAAATGCTATATCACTATTAGAAATACCTCAACATGTTTTGAAATGACCCATACATGTTCTCAAATTCCCTCAAAAGTAGTTTAAGTATCTTTCATTGATTTATCACACCCCTACATGATAAAAATGCCTAGGAAAGGTTTCTCATGCCCCAATTGTGAGGACAATGTCTCAAATCAATATTAAACACCCTATAATAGTTTCAAACACACCTAAAAATGTTTGAAATACCATGCACAAAGGAAAATGACTATAGATGTGAAAAATTCCTAGAACAAAGTATTGAAATGCCCAATAAACAAGAAAATTGCATTCCCAAGGTTAGATGCCAAGTTTGAAAATCAAAATGATTAAATCACTAATACATAGGGAGGATGCTAAGAATGTTAAATATTTACTAGATGGGATAAAACATTGATTATTGACATGATCTTTACCAATGTCTTTAATACTAAGGACTTTACATGAGGCTGAAATCAACCTTTGTTTAGATAGGAGGATATGGATTGAAATCATTATTTTTCAATTGTTTGGGAGGATTTTGAAACCTTCATATGATTGTATTTGTAATCTTTTAGGAGTAAGAAAGGGATAAGTTAATTATCACCTTCAATAAAATCTAAATGCTAGCAAATTGTCCACATAAAATAGTTGTAGGAAAAGTATTTGATAAAATGTTAGAGTGGATGGAGCGAAGAATATAGGGAGTTTTTGAGGTCAAATTACATGATCTAATATGAGTTTTCATTTCCTAGTGAAAGAGGTTAGTCTTGAAGAGTTTAATTTTAATCTACAATATGAAAATCAAGTTGATAAACATGTTTTTTACTACAATGATAAAATGTTGGATGGGAAATTCAAACTTGAAAATTTGAAAATCACTTTCCGTTTACAAAAAAGGATTAAGGATGAAAAGAGGTGTTTAAAAATATTGAGGCATAATTTTATGCCCATTTAGCTACAAAATAGGAGAAACTAGATCGTGCCAAGTGTCATTTTTTTATCTTCAATCTAAGCCTTTCCTTTTCTCATATAATGTAATTTTTGAGTCATTTTGAGTTGCTATTAGGTTCTAGAGAGAGGCTGATGGATATTTTCTATGTCAATATTAGGGCCAAGTCTATGTTTATTTGAGATTTTTGTTGTCAAATTCTTGATTTTTTTTTCTTAATTATGGACATTGTCTAATTTAAGTTATGATATCAACTATGAAAATATCTTTTTTTTTAGAAAATCAATTTAAGAATCATTTTGGTTTTTCTTTGCCAATTATCTCCATTTATTCTTATATTATTTAGGGAATCTAAGAAATTCCTTTGTGCACATTTGTTTCACTTATATCAAGGTTTAGTTAGTTTACATCCAAGAGATATAGTAAAAAATATTATTATGAGTTTCTTGAAATGACTATGTTCTTGTAGGATAAGGCACTAGTCTCCTATGGTTGTAGCTAACCCAATGCATCAAATTCTAAAAATACTAAGCATCTATAGCAAGGTATAACTTATTAGGGATTTTTTGTATTCATGGAGTTTTAAAATATGCAATGAATAGGCCTAATTATTCACTCATTTTCTACCCCTTTTTTAATTTGACATGAAGACATATTTATTTGTGTAATTTATTATTTCACAATGCTAGTAAGGATATCAAGAATCATGCTTGCACATATTATATTGTAAAATCATTTACTCATACATCTATGAATGTGTCAATCATCTATCTTCTCCAAGAAATTTGAGCTACAAAGTGATGCTCTGAGAGAAGGTATTGATGTTGTTCTAATGTAGAAAAAACACCCAATTATCTTTGAGAGATGAAAGTTGAGGGGTGTGGAGAAGACATATTGCATATATGACAAAGAGATGCTTGTAATCATGCACACCTTGGCCAAATTTTGATAGAATTTGGTTGGAGGAAAGTTCATTATGAAGGCTAATCATAATAGTCTTAAGAACTTCTTGCATCAAAAAGATCTCAATGATAGACAATAGAAGTGGGTGAGTAAAATTCAAGCTTATGATTTTGACATAGAGTATGTCAAGGGGAAAAACAACATAGTGGCTAATGCCTTGTTTAGAAGGCCACTTTTGAGCTCATTGATGAAGATTACAGTTGATTGGAGGGAGAAGATCCTTGTGGAGTAGGCCAAGAACTCCTTTGCCACTAGTATAGTTGATGACCTACCTTGCATGATGAAAGGTACAAGATGGTGAATGATTTGATTTTGTACAAGGAAAGGATTTTCTTGGTACTCGAATCAAAGCTCAAGATGAATGTGCTCCAAACATCTCATGACATTCCCTTGGCTGATCACCAATGTTATTTCAAAACTTATAGGTAGATTCAGGAGAGTTTTTCATGGAAGGGGCTCAAGGATGAGGTCCTTCGCTATGTCAGAGAATGTTAAATATGCTAACAAAACAAGAATGAGCATACTTTTCATGTTGGATTATTGCAACCCTTGCTCATTCCCAATAAAAAATGGGAAAGTATCTCCATGGACTTCATTATGGGCTTTCCTAAGCTGCAAGGGAGAAATTGTAGTTTGGTGATTGTTGATAGATTGACAAAGTTTGTGTACTTCTTTTCCATCACTTTAGCATTCACAACAACTCAAGTTGTTGATTTTTTCTTCATAGAGGTGTTCAGATTGCATGGGTTGCCCAAAAAAGTTGTGAGTGATAGGGACAAGTTCCTAAGCACATTTTGGTAGGAGATTTTTTAGATTGAGTGGTATGATGCTCACCCCAAGCACTAGTTATCACTCATGAACAAATGGGAAAATCGAGTCTGGTAAAACCCTATCTCTTTCTTACTTGCAATTTATTCTCAAAGAGCTCCAATCTTCATAATTCACTAATGCACTTTCAATTATGATGACAAAAAAAACAATCCTTTGTGTTATCATCACCAAAAAGAAATAGTTGGGCCTTAATTTCTCAAGTAATGGTTCACATGGATGAAACTAATCATCAACATGTAATGACCCTACTCAAGTCTGGTTGAAAACTTCTAATTTTTGGTCCTGGGAATTTCGTCAAACACTTTGCATACAAGGGTCATATGACTGATATAACATTTTAGTTTGCTTTTATGGCTCTTAACTCCACTCCAAATCAATGAGAATGTTTGTAAATGACTCTAAATTGTCTAAACAATGACCTAACATGAATGTGCAATTTATTTTGACAATATTCAATGCATATACATGATCTAAACATGAGAAATGATCACCTACAGCCAACTGGTATTTTAACAAACAATTGGTATGCAACTAACAAGTTGATAATAACATCTATAGCCTATTGGAATTATGTCAAACAATTGGCATACATCTTCATATACTATTCAAATGGACAATACAACAATAGAAAGCTCCCAACTGCAGATGTCTTATTGAATATGCAGCCTTTCAACAATGCTTTCAATGCAAACGCCAAGACTCTTGGATTACAATGGTGATAGAAAATAATGCCAAATCTGATATGCAAAATAATCATCAACAACATACTAATTTCATGGATTGATAAATGCAATGTCTTCTAATCACAATGTTAAATCTAATGGGAATAAACATCTACATCTGTAGCTATTTTTTCAATGCAAAATGCAATAAGATTGTCTAAATATTACAATGCAACTTTTGTTGAAGTACCAAACTAAAGCAATACAATAACTGATGAGAAACCTATTTTTTTATTTGAAGGCTGCCTAAGCATAAGAGTTTGATTCTCTTTGATAGTAATTGTTGAGCCCTCAAGATTGCAGCACCTGGTCTCTACACCTCCCAGCCAAGCTCCTTGAATTTTATTAGAATTTTTTTTCCTTCTAGAAAAAAATCGCACCTCCTACCCAGCCATCCCTGTTTCCTTAATCAAACTTTTGAATAAATTTAAATCAACATTAATTCAACTCTAATGTGCATGTAACTTCACCACCATCCCTCATGGGATGATACACTACCAGTGTAGGAAGGATTTGATGCCTAACAAGGAAGATATGAGCAAATCAGGGCTCTCTACACAAGATGATTATGATTGATAAATAGTGACAACTGTCTTCAATTTTCCCTCAAGAGCACAACAAATCTCAACATATCCCTTCACAATGATGTGCCATCATCCCAAGATGAAGTCAATGCCAAAAAAATGCCTCTAATGATGAAGTCGATGGCTGATATGAAGTCTAAAGCAAAAATATGAGAATTCCAATAACACCAATCTGATTATTTTTCCAAAACAAAATGTCATCAAGGGATCCTCCAATCGATATAGAAAAAATTGGCCTTAGGCCATAAACTTTTCTCAATGAAATAATCAACCTCAACAATACATCAGCTACTGAAGTAACTTCTCAATCAAATGCAATAATACATTAGCTGTTGCAAGTCAAATAAAGTACAATAATGCATCAACTATTGTTCTTGAATAATCTCCACAATGAAGCACAAGATTGGACTTATGAAGTAAATCCCACCATCAACAATAATTTAGCTAATATCTCACAGCCTCAAAATTGCGTAACCAATGAGGGTTTTTGTCCCCAAAGGTCTTCTAATGGCTAAAACCCTAGCTAGCTTCTCCACCAAATAATCATATCAAACAAACATCAATTCCTAGATGAAGAAACAATGGATGGCCTCACCTATTTATTCTTTTTCACCAAGAGGTTGGCCCACAATCTAGAAGCTTCCAAAATATTATTTTAGTTTTTTTATTAAGCGACTTTATGATGTATTATTTTATTCAAGTCACTTTATTAAATTAATTAAATATAAGGTCACCTTATAATATTGATTTATTTGATAACCTTATAAATAATTAACTTAATACCACTTTTTAATTTAATTAAAATAATCAATTAGTCATCCTCATAAAAAAATAATTATTTTGGACAACTTAATTAATTAAATTAATTAAATTACACTACCTCCAAAATGGGGACATTATAGTCCACCCCTCCTGAAATTGCTTGTCCTTAAGAAATTCACCACCTGGATCCCACACGAAGAACTGCATAATGTCCCTATCATCACCAATCAACTCCTGTAACACCAGCACTCGCACAATCTACTGAATCAACTCATTCCCAAAACTGTGATGGTGAATCTGATGCAACTACATGATTGGAAAGCCACTACCTATCGCTTCTCGTTGTGCTACTTTGATACCCCCTATCCCCAAAATTCTCCAAGTCTCTAAGTAATCATCAGAAGAGAAGTAGAGGACTCAACTAGAAGATGGAGATGTGTCATACCAGAGTGAACCTGCATACCTCATGTTTAACCCACCTCTTTGCGCCAACAATGACATAGTCAAGTCCTGAACATGTGGGATGAAATCAAATTGATGAGCACACCTCAAGATGAAATCAAGGTGAAACTCTCTTGACTGTGCTAATGGAATACCTGAATGATTGGGTGTATTCCATCCCATACTGCCATCCTCAGAAGAAGGATCACAACTCATAATAGGATGAGTTGGTTGTGTAGCCACATCACCATGAATGCCATCTACTATCTGGAAAGGTACTGGATCAATACCAAAACCCAACATGCAAGTCCTAGAAGGAATCATCTCCTTCTGATTTGATTGTCCAATGTCACCCTCCAGAGTACTGAAGAAGATACTGGTCTCAAAATTCAACTAGCACCTGAATCTACCACCAAAACTAATGTGTCTACACCACCACCTGACACTACATCTATATCCTGAGTGTGAACACTAGGTGAACTCATACTGCTATCATCCACAAGTGTCCTGGCTACCTAGAAGGAATGCTTTGAATCCTGAAGTGCTAACTGAGTGCTCACCAAAGAATCCCTAGTGACCATAAGCTCCTAAGAAAGCATATCAACTTCCTCCTTTTTCCTCATCAAGGCATCTGGATAGATCCGAACAAGGTTAAGAAGGTGGTCACGGTTTGAAAGAAGGTGTAAGTAACTTGATTTCATCACTCCCATGCCTTCTTTGATCTCCTGTAAGCTATCATGAGAAGACTCTACCACAACTCCCTTTTGTCTTCTCTCAAGCTGAACCATCCAAAGGTGATTTTCAATTATCTTATGCATCCTGTCATGATGAGATAAAGCTACCATGATCCCATCCTCGTTCACATTCAACTGGTTCCTCAAACTATGTAGACCATGCAAAGTATTTCTAGCTTCAATCTCGCATGAAGAAGCCTCTAGTTGTTCCTGATAGTCTTTTTCCGCAAAGTCTTGAATACTCTCATGCTGTTTTGCAAGTAGGTCAACACCAATTCCATCTATCAAATTAGCAGTGTCTTGAATAGGTCTCTGACAACAAGAGGACTCATGTTGCTTCCTGTCCTCATCATCATCTCACTCAATTGAAACATCAGATGATTGCATGCTATCCTCTTGAAAATAAGATGAAACCATAGGTGAAGTAACACTATCCTTACATTGTTCAACCAAACTTCTTAACAACTCATGTGCCATGGTGACACATCTTGCTCACCTTTCCAAACAACCCATAAGTCATTTGTCATGAGCTTGGAAATAGCATTGAAGTAAGCATGCTACTAGGATGAACCTCATTGATAACATTCCAAAATATATGAAACATCTTGCAAATGTCCTCAACACAATCCATGGATAACATAATGTTTTCAAATTTGAACTTTGCAAATACTTCAAGTAGTTTTACCCTATTAGAAAAATAAGGGTTCTTGATGTCATCCAAACCTTTGAAGCTTGCCACCATGATCTGAAGTACCTCTTTCATAATATGGCTGTCATATGGATCAATAGGAGTTCTTATCCTCATAATTTCACTAATGCAAGAGATGGCTGCAAGTCTTATCACCTCATCATGATGTCTCATAAGTTGTGGCTTAACCAAGAAATGCACTGCTGGAGACAAAGCTAGTTCCATAACATCAGAATGTGACTGATCAATTATGCATAGACAAGTCTCTAACTCCTCCAAAGTGCTTAGAAGAACCTCCTTTTGTTGAGATGGATGTTCTAATTTCTTCCCTTCCCTATAAATTCTTTCTTCCAAAACTCTTTCACTTGTTGAAGCCATGCTTATAACTAAAACTGCTGATTTGCAGTTGAAAACTCACCCAATAAGATGGCAGGACAATGGCTTTGATACCACTGTAATGACCCAACTCAAGTCTAGTTGAAAACTTATGATTTTTGGTCCTAGGAATTTCGTCAAACACTTTGCATACAAGGGTCATATGACTGATATAACATTTTAGTTTGCTTTTATGACTCTTAACTCCACTCCAAATCAATGATAATGTTTGCATTTATGACTCTAAATTGTCTAAACAATGACCTAACATGAATGTGCAACTTATTTTGACAATATTCAATGCATATACATGATCTAAACATGAGAAATGATCACCTACAACCAGCTATTTTTTTAACAAACAGTTGGTATGCAACTAACAAATTGATAATAACATCTACAGCCTATTGGCATTATGTAAAACAGTTGGCATACATCTTCATATAATATTGAATGGATAATACAACAATAGAAAGATCCCAACTACAAATATCTTATTGAATATGCAACCTTTCAACAATTCTTTCAATGCAAATGCCAAGACTCTTGGCTTATAATGGTGATACAAAATAATGCCAAATCTGTTATGCAAAATAATCATCAACAACAACATACTAATGTCATGGATTGATCAATGCAATGTCTTCTAATCACAATGTTAAATTTGATGGGAATAAGCATCTACAGATGTAGCTATTTTTTCAATGCAAAATGCAATAAGATTGTCTGAATATTACAATGCAACTTCTGTTGAAGTACCAAACTAAAGCAATACAATAACTGATGAGAAACCTGGTTTTTTATTTAAAGGCTTCTTGAGCATAAGAGTTTGATTCTCTTTGATAGTAATTGTTGAGCCCTCAATATTGCAGTGCTTGGTCTCTACACCTCCCAGCGAAGCTCCTTGAATTTTATTAGAATTTATTTTTCCTTCTAGACAAAAATCGCACCTCGTACCTAGCCGTCCATGTTTCCTTAATCAGACTTTTGAATAAATTGAAATCAACATTAATTCAACTCTAATGTGCATGTAACTTCACCACCATCCCTCATGGGATGATACACTACCAGTGCATGAAGGATTTGATGCCTAACAAGGAAGATATGAGAAAAATGTGGCTCTATACACAAGATGATTATGACTAATAAACAGTGACAAATGTCTTCAATTTTCCCTCAAGAGCACAACGAATCTCCACATATCCCTTCACAATGATATGCCACCATCCCAAGATGAAGTCAATGCCAAAAAAATGCCTCTAATGATGAAGTCAATGGCTAATATGAAGTCTGAAGCAAAAATCTGAGAATGCCAATAACACCAATCTGATTATTTTTCCAAAACAAAATGTCATCAAAGGCTCCTCCAATCGATATAGAAAAAATTGGCCTTAGGCCACAAATTTTTCTCAATGAAATAATCAACCTCAACAATACATCAGCTACTGAAGTAACTTCTCATTCAAATGCAACAATACATCAGCTATTGCAAGTCAAATAAAGTACAATAATACATCATCTATTGTACTCGAATAATCTCCATAATGAAGCACAAGATTCGACTTCTGAAGTAAAGCCCACCATCAACAATAATTCAACTGATATCTCATAGCCTCAAAATTGTATAACCAATGAGCGTTTTCGTCCCCAAAGGTCCTCCAATGGCTGAAACCCTAGCTGGCTTCTCCACCAAATAATCACATCAAACAAACATCAATTCCTGGATGAAGAAACAATGGCTGACCTCACTTATTTATTCGTTTTCACCAAGAGGTCGACCCACAATCTAGAAGCTTCCAGAATATTATTTTAATTTTTTATTAAGTGACTTTATGATGTATTATTTTATTCAAGTCACTTTATTAAATTAATTAAATATAAGGTCACCTTATAATATTGATTCATTTGATGACCTTATAAATAATTAACTTAATACCACTTTTTAATTTAGTTAAAATAATCAATTAGTCATCCTCATAAAAAAATCATTATTTTGGACAATTTAATGAATTAAATTAATTAAATTACACTACCTCCAAAATGGGGACATTTCACAACAATTAGTTGCTATCGTTTGAATTTCAACCACTAATATGAGCATCTTGAAATAAGATCAATGGTTAGTGCATGGTTCACCATATATTCCATTTGAATTGCCTTTTTAGAAAATGCATTGTGAAGGACCCTTGTGCTGAGTTTTGGAATTATCACTTGCATCCTTCTATCTTTTGTCATCTCCCAACACATTTAGGTTTTGCGTTGAATATGTGAAAACACACTACATAGAAGATGTGCATTGCAATTGAGATATGACACCTGTCAACATATCTACGATTATCGCCAAGCACATTTTCCTTATGCACTAAGGATAAAAAACTATGCTCTAAAGGAACCATGTGCTAACAAGAACAAGTTCCAATTATCCATTGATGACATTGCTCACTCAACACCTTTTATATACACATTGCTAGAACAAAAATACACTACTAGTATATATATATTATTTATTAATAATATTTATAAAAACCCTGAGAGATATCCTTCTTGAGGCTCCTATTTTTTAATCAATTTGTCACATCAATTTGCATGTTGGTTACATTTCTTTTAATATCCTTTCTTTTATAATATCTATAGAAAATGAATTTGCATGTCGGTTACATTTATTTTATTTCTTTTATAATATATATAACCGTTGCTAGGTAGGAGAACGCCAAAATAAACATAGTTTCAAAAAATGTACATGCACCCAATACTTTCATTATAGAAGCATCTCGACTTAATGAAGGAATCAAGCACTGCATTTTGGGATAAACACGTGTCCTTACTATAACTTTTATCACTCGACGTATTTTATTTATGCATCAAGAAAACTAAAATGCAATTTGAAGAAACCTTGCATGGGAACTGAAGCCGACATGTGTCCTCCTTTTATTTGTCTCGGCTTGGCACACTTTCCCTACACACTCCTTTTATGAAACTACACTTTAAAGGAATTAAGTGTAGCTATAATAATCTCTCGGGTGTTAAGTTCTCATTGAGTCTCTCCCAATGCATGGTACCAATGTCCTAGGAAACTAAAATTATGATTTGAAGTAAGCATGCACGGCATTCAAAGCATGACACTTGTCTTTACATTTAGAGTTCAACATGTGTCTCATGTAGGGACAAATTCTTAGCGCTTAAGTTGCTAATTTAGACATGTACAAATAAGTTGTTCTTAAGGATGCGCTAGGAAAGGGAGGTTGAAAAATAGCAATATCGGGGACATAGACTTAAGGACTCGTATTTTTAGAAAGTGTTTTAACGAGTCATAACTCCACCCAATAACCTAGTACGAAGGGCTGATTAAAACATGAAGAAAAGGCCCATAAGTTGCAACTTGAAAGTTAGGTAACCGAAGCAAGAGGTCAACGTAGAATTAGAACCAAAAGTGCTACATCATTGCTTAGACTTAGCACTTTTCTAGGGTTTATGTAATGAGAAGGCAACTATTTCAGCAAACCCTAATGAAGATAAATATCACTTCAAAACAAGGACTTACGGGCAAAATTGAGGGACATAATTTTTTTGAAAACATACGACCATAGGGTTTAGGTCTTATAGTTTAGGGTTTAGGGTTTATAATTGATGATGTAAGGTTGAGCATTGATGGTTTAGGGATTAAATTAATATTTTTTAGCTTTTAGTGTTATATTATTAATGACATGCTTTAAAGTTTAGTGTAATGGTTTAGGGTTTAGGACTTACGGTTTAGGGTTTATAGTCTATAGTTGATAAGGGAGGGTTGAGCATTGAAGGTCTAGGTTTAATTTTTTCTTTTATAAGAATTCATTTGTACAATTCAAGTAGAATTCAAATGTATTCATTCAGATAATCAATACAAAATCCATCATGATTTTCTAGATCAAATCTTCTCATGCTTGCATAGCAAATTCATTGCTTGTTCTTTCTTTTTGATAGGTGTTTTGGTTGCAGGTGATTTTTGGGAGCTATGGGGTTCACTATCAACTCCAACAATACATAGGTAGGATTGAATGAGTCCTAAAGAACATGTCAAGTTCTAGGGATTTCTTGTGTATATCACCAAATTTATAAGTATGAATCAATTTTATTATTATTAAATCGCTCTTTATTTTTATTTTAATTCATGTCAAATTATTCAATTATTATTACTAAAATAAAAATGATTGGTTCATTAAAATAATATTAGATACTATATTTGTGATTTAAAAAATAAAGACTTTGAGAATGTTATTCCTTGACATCGTTTACATATATTTTTCTAAACATAAGTATACTAATTATAATTATGTAGATTATTATATTTTTATATAAATTTACAAATTCTATACTAATTCTATATATATTATTAATTATATAGTTATTATATTCATAAATAATTAGTTATATTTTATTTTTAATATATATTCTAAATTAAATCAATGACATAATTTAGATAGGTTTGAAGATACCAAGTGCTTGCTTATTTTTTATATAATTAAATTATATACTAATAATTTGTAAATAATTAAATTAAATATAATAATATAAAATATTATTTATATTGATATAATATTATATATTATGATTTATATGTTAAGTGTATATTAGTTCATAATTGTAATGGTGTAATTACCATAATCATACTATTTTCTATTTAATTTTATCTATTTCAAGAAAATATCTCAATAAGTGATATTATAAAACATATTTTTTAACCATTTACTAATTTGTAACAATAATTTTTTAATACATTATTTTGTGCAATATAATAATATAAAAAAATAGAGCTTCTCTCAAAATTTATAATCTAAAGAAATGTGATTAAGCACACTATGAATCCAAAAAAAATATGATGTCACAATTTTAACTTTGAACTTATTAAGTTCCTGAATCCACATCCCAATAATTCCATTATAATACTCAACTAAAATATTTAATTTCATAATATTTATCTCCTCTCAATACATCAACTAATATAATAATAAAATATTTAAAATTTATTATAAATATTTATGTGTTTTTCTTAATATTTATGATATTAATATAATTGTAAAATATTTAATTATAATATTAATAATCTTAACCATGAATCTTTATAATGGAAGACATATTCATAATTTTAAAAAGAGAAAAAAATATGATTTATTAACTTTCTATTTCTGCTTAAGTTAGAGTATATAAATTGGAAAACATAATTCATATGATTTTTACCCTTAAATTTATTAATTTTAAAATTTTAAAAATTAATCAAATTACTAAAAACTATAAAAATAAAATGTTAAACTATTAAAATATAAAATTTCTATTGAGTTTTTTTGTTAAATTTAATTCTCTTGTTTTTGACAATGGTTTTGGTTTTTGGTAGTCATACACTAAAAAAATCCTTGAAAAAAATGGTTAAGGTCTGTAAGATGAAGAAATATCTTGGGTTGGTGATATAAGTAAAACTAAAGGCATGGATATATTGCATATAAGGATGTTGATTTGAATGAAGGGGATGGAATCCCATGGGTTAAGGGGTTATAATTTGGTTTCTTTGATTAGTTAGATGGTGGACCTTGACCCTCCTCATCAATTAAGGATATAACTTTTGTATTGGATATGCTATCAAAGAAAACCAATGACATTCGAAAGGAGGTCAACATCCACCATATTATTGTGAAATGATTTTTTATTGAAATCAACATACTAGATTGAAGACTTCCCTTATGGAGGAAGGGAATGTGAATGATAAAATAACAAATATGAATTTGAAATCCACTAAAAAGAATGAGAGTTGTGTTATACTATTGTGGGAATCAATGGTTATGAAATCCAACCTTAGTAAAGGTGGTGAACTTCAAAAAGGTGACCATTAACAACTCTCAAGAATATGAATTAATTGCAATATATGTGCAAGTCTCATCATTTGAAATCCACTAAAAAGAATGAGTCATGTTAAACTATTGTGGGAATCAATGGATATGAAATCCAACCTTAGTAAGGTGGTGAACTTCAATAAGGTGACCATTAACAACTCTCAAGAATATTAATTAATTGCAATATATGTACAAGTCTCATCATATGCATGAGCAAGTTGGTCCCAATACACAAATGAGAGGTAGCAAAGATAAAATGCAAATAGAGTTGGATAGTGTTTCCTTGTTGGTGACACATCTAAAGTTATAGAACAAATGTGAGATTACTCTTGCTCTTATTGAGCTTTGATTCCCTCGGGATTTTTTATTTTCATGTCTTGTGTTCCTATCTTAGGGGGTGTGTGCAAGAAGTTGAGTCCACTTTTTGGCCAAAAAGTGGAAGTGTTTTTCCTAATTTTCAGAATTTGACACATTTGACCTTAAAATTTGAAGCACATAGAGATGAAATCTTTAAAAATTCACTAATCATAAAATGTAGTGCTTGGAGTCTAGTTTCCAAATATGTAATTTATTTGAATACCCAGATTGTACAAATTGAGTTTTAATAGGCATTTCTAAAAACCACTGTTTAAAAGTCATTTTTGTTTACCATACCATGCACGTGTATGACATCCATATTTTGACTTAAATTATCGTATTTTTCTAAATCCTTTTTGGAAAATTTTTATGACTCACTGAAGCTTGTTCTTGATATATTTTTGTAATTTTTTATTGAATTTTTTTTTGTTAAATTTTTATTAGGCAGATTTGTCATTTTGAAAAATCGTTGTGTATGACATGCATAAGATGACCTAAACTTATCATTTTTTGATTTTTTTTAAATTGAAAAGAATTGTATGAAGTTTTTTCTCGTGCAATCCGTTTGTCAAAATTTTATGTTGATCAAAAGTTATTAAAATAGTAAAAAACCTTGATATTTAAAGTTTATGGACCAATTTTATTAGAAATTAATTGAAAAATAAAAAAAATAATCCAATTGCAAAAAAAATTACATATTTAGAATCTGCATTGTTTCATCTAAAATGGGTTTTAATTTCGTCAGAAAATTCTGCAAAAAAGGTCGTCAGCCATATGTCCAAAGTCAGTATTTTTCTTTGACATTGCTAGAACCTTCAACTTGCAGGTCAAACCAGGTTGAAGGCCTAGGATCGGACTTCCAATGCTTTTCTCGAACCAAAAACCCATGCAAAAACCCGACCACAAGGCAAAAAAAATTCAAATTTTAAAATACGGGATCCTGATTATAAAACGGGATCTCGTCTTATAATCGGGATCCCATTCCCTATATTACAATATTCGAACCATTGTGAAGGAAATGAGATCCCGTTTCCCAGCCAATGGTCCCCATATTCAATGCCGAAGAACGGGATCCCATATTTTATAAGTGGGATCCTGTTTATAATAAGCGGGATCCCATTTTATAAATGAGATCTTGTTCATTTTATTTAAATATACTGCAAAAAATTACTGTGAAGTCTGCAACTTCATATGTACGACCGAGAGCAGTAAAAGTAAATTATTTTTCATAAGCTATTATATTTACAGGTGGTGAACTTGATTTTTAGTTGATTTTATCAAACAGGGCATCATCTACACCATTTTTGAAGTGGAATTGTGTTATTTTTGTGCTTGTTTGGAGGAACAAAAGGTTTTCAATTTGCAATATGGATTGAATTTTTCAAAGGAGGTATGAAGAAAACAATTTTTAAAGTGGAATTGTGGTAGTTTTCTATTTGTTTTGAGGAACACAAGAGGAATAATTTTGTCCTAATAGGTATTCAACTTCCAATTTGGATTGAATGTTTTGAAGTATTTCACTATTAACATTCATTTGTGCTTGATAATTTTACAATTATGGGAGATAAAGCTCGTAATAAGAGAAGGAAGACATTGACTCCTCAAGAAGTTGAAGCAAATAGAGTAAAAGAGAGAAAAAGACAAAGAGAAAGAAGAATGAGAATGAAATCAATGAATGATGGTGGAGCAACCGATTTAACAACTATTGAAGATGAAAAAATTGAGGATACCATGGTTGTAGATGAAGCTAATTTGCAAGGAGTCAATTTGGAGAAGAATATGATTATACAAACAAGTCCAATGTCTTCAACCTACTATGTCTTCAAATCCCTCTTTGAATGCTATGGAGAATGTTTCAATATGCACAATCTAGTACGTCTTCAAATCCACATGTTAGTGAAATGGTAAATAGAAGTGGGCTTAATGATGTTGACATTGATGATATTCAAAGAGATGAAACTTTATAGAATTTATTGAAACAAAAAGAAAAGACATTTTCACGTACCAGGCACCAAACATTCATTTCTTTGAAAATGAAACAAAACCCCAGATTTTTATGAAAATGAAAACAAAAAATGAAAATGAAAACTCAAGCTCTGATGAAAAAATGAAGATGAAAATGAAATGAAAAATGAAACCGCTTTATTGATGAAATGTAAATGTAAATGAAGATGAAAATGAAACCGCTTTGTTGATGAAAATGAAGATGAAAATGTAAATGAAAATGAAGATGAAAATCTATAACGTGATGTTGAATTTAATGAAAATATTTTTTTAAAATTGAAGTGGTGTTTTCATAATCTCCGGTCAAATTTCTTGGAGGCAAATAAGAACACATGTAATAGAATATACACCAAATTCTTTTATTGTAAAAAAATTGCATTTCAATGTCAACTAATGATGCAATTGATGAGAATGCAAAAAATGAGGAAAGTAATGAAAAGGTTAGGCTTTTATGTTAAACCAAAAAAAAAAATCAATCATTAAAACATGTTATGTCTACTATTGCTAGTGCCATTAAATCTATTGGCAAAAATAGTCGATCTAATGATAAAAACGCAGCAAGAAGGGCTATAACTGCTACTATAGTTAATAAAAAATATTGAATAAAAGAATGGTAAGAAATATTAGTGAAGTTTTAAAAATACATCCTAAAACATTACTAAGAGCTGCAAAAAGAAGAGAAAGTATAGAAAATGATCCTATCAATCAATGTTGAAGTTTCAGTGGACGACTACCAAGGTCTGATATAACACAAACTAAATTTTATATAGAAAATTTTGTAATGATTCAGTGTTACCTGGTAATATTAGAATGAGTCAAAGGTCTTTTGAAAAATGTAAACCTTGGTATGTAAAAAATTAATACTTGCAACAAATATCTTGTTGTAAAATACATGTTCAATTTCATTATTTTTATGATGTTTTTCGATATATACGTTGTACCTTGCATACTAACATGATTATACAGGATTGTGGTATTGATATGCCACCTGAAGCAATAAGAGAGTTTATTTTAGGTTTGTTTTGTGAAAAATCTAATGATAAATTATTTTATTTAAGTTCTTGTATTTCTGGACAATGCATTAACTGTGGAAATCTTTCATTTTTAAGAATTTGTGTGCATGAAAGTGTTGATCATGATTTTGGACAACAATTAGTAGATGTCAAAAGATTTAGGAATGTTCACTATGCTTTAAAAGATGGAAAAATAGGAAAGCGTTGTGATTTAGTTAGAGAAAAAGTTAGTGTGCATGCATTTATGAGTGAATTTAAGAATAAAATTGTACCAAAATATGTCATGCACTCTAAACATGCTCGATGGCTTGATGGCCAATTTCACGCATGTAGAAACACATTTCCAATTAGTACTATACTTTCAGTGGTTGATTTTGCGAAGAATTATACTCTCGCTCCGCAAGAGGAAATTCAATCTCAATATTATAATTCAGTGCAAGTAGCTATGTTTGTTCATATTGTTTATAGACATGCAGATGATAGCACTGAGGATAATAGAAAAGTTTTGAGGGAGTATCATTTTTATTTGAGTGACAATTGATTACATCATCAGAGTTTGTTCAATATTGTTTGAGTATATTTTATAGAAATTTAAGAGAAAGAGGAATCCATATGAAAGAACACCTCATATGGTCAGATAATTGTACGGGGCAGTTCAAAAATGCTAGAATG